>PVKU01004627.1:0-142253 GCA_004027475.1 Anoura caudifer | reverse complement strand
CTGTAAGGTCTCTTTTGAGAAATCCGCTGACAGTCTGATTGGAACTCCTCTGTAGGTGACTGTCCCCTTGTCCCTTGCTGCTTCTAGAATTCTCTCCTTCATTTGAATCTTGGGTAATGTAATTATAATGTGCCTTGGTGTGTTCCTCCTCGGGTCCAACTTCTTTGGGACTCTCTGAGCTTCCTGGACTTCCTGGAAGTCTATTTCCTTTGCCAGATTGGGGTAGTTCTCCTTTATTATTTGTTCAAATAAGTTTTCCACTGGTTGCTCTTCTTCTTCCCCTTCTGATACCCCTATAATTCAGATGTTGGGACATTTAAAGATGTCCTGGAGGTTCCTAAGCCTCTCCTCATTTTTTTGAACTCTTGCTTCTTCCTTGTTTTTTGTTTGGTTGTTTCTTTCTTCCTTCTGGTCCACTCCATTGATTTGAGTCCCAGTTTTCCTCCCATCTCTGTTGGTTCCCCATGCATCTTTCTTCATTTCACTTATTGTAGCCTTCACTTTTTCATCTAATTTGTGAGCAAAATCAACCAATTCTGTAAGCATCCTGATTACCAGGGTTTTGAATTGTGCATCTGATAGGTTGGCAATCTCTTCATCGCTTAGATAAATTGGCTCTGGGGCTTTGATTTGTTCTCTGGTTTGAGCCATTTTCATTTCTGGGTTTTTTTGTTTGTTTGTTTGTTTGTTTTGTCTAGTTGAGGCTGTTACGTAGTGAGGGGTGGAGCCTCAGGTGTTCCCCAGGGCGGGACAGCCCAGTCGCTGGGTAGTGACGATGTATGTGGGGGCGGGGTCTGAGAGGAGGTAATGGCGGTTGCTTTACTCACTCTCAGATTCCAGTTCCTTTCACCGCTTCCCCTTTGCCTGGATTATCTGCGTGAATGTGGGACCACCCGGTCAGCCAGTCACCTTGTGCGGCCTTACTGGTTCTGCACAGTTGCTGCCCCGTACCCTGGGTCTGCTAGTCGCCGCCTGTGCACCTGGGGGCTGCCAGCCGCTGCTGCCTGTGTGCCTGGTCCGCACCTCCGCTTTTTCCTGCCGCGACTCCACCCCTCTTACCGGTCTGGATGAATCGTTGTTGGACTTCCAAACAGTTTGATTTTCTGAGTTCTGGTTGTTTTCTTATTTCTAAATCTTTGTTGTCCTTAATTTTGGTTGTGAGAAGAGGCACAGTGCGTCTGCCTATGCCTCCATCTTGGCCGGAAGTCCCCTTTATTCTTATATCACTACATATTACTCTCCATTGCTTTCAGAATGATCTTGAAGTGTTTTAAGCAGAAAAATGATATTAGATGTGCATTTTGGAAATATAACACTGAAAACTTCTAAATATGGCAGAATTATTAAAGAAGTCTAATGGCCGTGTCCTTTCTTCTCTAATAGATTTTCTAGAGCAATGAGTTTCAAACTTTTCTATCCATAATATGTAGTAAGAAATATGTTTTTTAGACCATTACCCAACACACACACACGCACACACGAAACAAAAGTTTCAGTAGCACTACTTACCTTTTCTACTTTATTTTTACTGCTTGTGATATTCCCTAGTCTAGGCTATTTCATTTTTTTAAATGTTCATTTTGGTCTACTAAGTTGTTTTCATCACCTCTAGTTTGAAAAACTCTGCTCAAGAATGTCTCTTTCAGCTGCTCCTAGACAAAGGAGCAGAGGCATTCCAATGGGAAAGGGTATTCTTTTTCAACAAATGGTTGTAGAACAACTGGAATACATACGAAAAAGTAAATTTATTTATTTTAATTTTTAAATTTTATTTTTTTATTTTTAGAGAGAAGGGGCCAGGAGAGAGAAACACCGATTTGTTGTACCACTTATGTATGTGTTCACTGGTATGTGCCCTGACCAGGGATTGAACCCACAATCTTGGTGCATCTGGATGATGCTCCAACTGAGCTACCTGACCGGGGTCCAAAAAAGTAAATTTAGACACTGACCTTCTATCTGCCACAAAAATGAGCTCAAAATGGATCATAGACCTAAGTGTAAAATACAAAATGATAAAAATTCTAGAAAATAACATAGGAAAAAATCTAGGTGACTTAGGCTTGGCGGTGAGTTTTTATTTTTATTATTTTTATTATTTTGAAGAAAAGTACTTTATTCTAATTGATTCACTGACAGTAACATCACAAAATCTGGTTTAAGGAGGCCACACAAACATTTGCTCAGCCCCAAACTCAATACCATCTCAGTGAACTTCTATACAGTAAGAACACCCTCTTCCGTTGCTTTTTTGAGACAAGGAAACCAGTAATGATAGGGGAGAGGTTTTTATCTAGTAAAAAAAACACTAGACCTGTAAAGAAAAAAGACTGTACTCAAGAAAAAAGAAATCAATTTTAAAAAACCATCTCCCGGAAGATCCATATGTTCAAACTAGAAGCCAAGGACTTTAAAAAAGTCATTATAAATATGCTTAAAGACTAGAAAGGAAAATATGCATGTAATGATCAAACAAATGAGAAATCTCAGCAGAGAAAGAGAAACTATTTTTTGTAAGTGAAAACTAGAGAACAGAAAAGTACAGTAACTGAAATGAAGAATAAACTGGATGGGCTTAATAGCAGATTTGGGTGTCAAGGAAACTCAATCAACTTACAGACAGATCAAAAGAATATATTACAAATGGAACAGCAAGAAAGAAAAAAGATTCATGAAAACTAGATGGAACCTGAGAGACCTCTTCAACAGTAGCAGGCAGTCTAACATACATGTAATTGGAGTCTCTAAAGGAAAGGAAAGAGGTAATAGGCCAAAAATATTGAGAAACAATAGTATATTTGGCAAAACTATGAACTTATAGGTCCAGGAAACACAACAAACCCCGAGAGGAATAAATTACAAAAATAACAACATCAGGTACATTTTAGTCAAACTACTAAAATCTTACTGCACCCAGAGAAGAATGACACTTTACACACAAGGAGCCAACAAAATTACAGCTGATTTTTGGGAGGCCTGTAAATAAGAAATGCTAAAAGAAGTTTTTCAGGCACACAGAAAATGATACTAGAGGGTAACTTTTATTTTCAGAACTGAATGAAAATCAATACACAAAAATGTGCACAGCTATAAAAGACTATATATTATTTATTTTATTTTCTTAATTTCTTTAAAATAAATAGTAGTGGTTAAAGCAAACATTATAGCACTGTATTTTGGAGTTTATACCAATACCATGAGTGACTGGGATAAATAGAACTGTGCTTTTAATGATAATTATCATCTTACTGATAATTCTTAATGTTTAGTGGTACAATATTAACTCTATATAGTGTTAAGTTAAAAGAACATATTTAATCTTTAAGGCAACCAGTAAAAGAAAATACAGAGTTACAACTAAAAAGTCAGTGGGACCACAATGAGATACCAGTTTATACCCCATTAGGATGGCTATAATAGAAAAGTTGGGCAGTAACATGTGTTGGTCAGGATGTAGAAAAATAAGAACTCACATACATTGCTGGTGGGAATCTAAAATGGCGTAGCTATTTTGGAAAAAAATTTGGTAGTTCTTCAACAACTGTAACATACAGCTACATATGATCCAGCAGTTCTGTTCTTAAGTACAATAGATACCTACAGGAAATGAAAATATACAGCCATACAAAAAGATATGCACAAGAATGTTTATGACAGCATTATTCATAATATCAAAAACTAGAAACAACTCATGTCCATCAGCTGATTAATGGAAAAATAAAATGTGGTGTATGCATACAGCGAAATATTGTTCAGCAAAAAAAGAAAAATGAAGTACCAACACATGCTACAATAGGGATAAACCTTAAATTAAAACATTATACCAAGTGAAATAAGCCAGTGAAAAAAGTCCATATTTTGTATGATTCCACTTATACAAAGTGTCCAAAATAGGCAAATCTATATAGAGAGGAAGTTGATTATTTGCCTAGGGTTGGGTGGATGAAGGGAACTGGAGAAGGATACCTAATGGGTATGAGTTTTTTTTTAAGGGGATGAAATGTTCTAAAATTAGCTTTTGGTGATGGTTGTACAACTCTGTGAATATATACGTATATTTGAAAAACATTGAATTGTTGTTTTCAAACAATTCACTTTAACTGGGTAAAATGTATGGTATGTGAATTGTATTTTAATAAAGTTGTTTTTAAAAAGTCAGTGGGGAAATAAAAATGAAATACTAAAAACTTTTTTTATCAGTTATTAACCCCAAAGGAGGGACAAGGAAACAAACATATGACACAAATAGAAAACAGAAAGCAAAATGGCAAGTTGAAATCCAGGCAAATCTAATGTAAATGTTAGACTGACCACTGCAACTATAAGGCATACATTGTCAAACAGGATGAAGCATGACCAGATTCTAAGTTGTCTACAGGCATGTACTTTTAAAACAAAGACATTAACGTTGAAAGTAAAAGAATGGAAAATGATGAAAAGATATACCATGTGAGGATTGATATTTTAATAATGAACAAAATACACTTAAAAACCAGGAGTGTTACCAGAAATAAATTGGGACATTTTATAATGATGAAGACTCAGTGTATGAAAAGACATAATTACGAATGTGTAAGTGCCTAAAATATAGCTTCAAAATACTTGACATATAAGACAAAATTCAAGGAAAAAAGGACTCATCCACAATCATAGTTGGAGATTTTCACATCCATTTCAGAGTAATTAACAGAAAAAGTAGGTCAGAAATCTACAGATATAGTTCTGAACCACCTTGACATAATTAATATTTATAGAACCCAACAATTATAGAATATTGAATGTTTTCAGGTGCCCTGGAACTTTTATGAAGATATACAGGGCCATGAAACATATCTTAACAAATTTCAAAAGAGTGAAATCAAATGGACATGATCTCCGATCACAATTAAATTAGAATCAGTAACAAAAAGGTATTTGGAAAATTCCCAGAGATTTAGCAACTAAACCATATATTTCTGAATAACTCATGGATCAAAAGAAAATCACAAGGGAAATTGGAAAGTATTTTCAACTGAATGATAATGAAAAATAAACATGTCAGCATTTGTGAGATACAGCAAAAACTTTGCTTAGAGGGAGGTTTATAACTTTAATTGTTTATATTAGAAAGGAAGAAGAGTTAAAATTTATTGTGTAAGTTTCCCAAAGCTAGAAAAATATAAACAAGGTAAATCCAAGAAGGAAGAAACTAGCATACATCAGTTAAATAGAAAATAGTGGAGACAATTAACAAAACCAGAATGGGTTGTTTCAGAAGTTCAATAAAATTGTAAAGCCCCTAGGAAAACACACGTTATAAATATTGGAAATGAAAGAGGGAGCATCATTATAGATCCATAAACTTTTAAAAGAATAATGGGATTCTAAGAACAACTTACACCAATAAAATTGACAACTTAGTGAAATAGAAAAATTCTTGGAAAAAATACAACTTGCCGAAATTCACACAGAATGAAATTAAAATCTGCATTGTTTTGTGTATGTAAAAGAAACTGAATTTATAATTTTAAAAAATTCCCATAAAGAAAACTCAGGGCCCAGAGATTATCACTGGCAATTACAAAAGAACTATAACAATTTTATAAATGCTTTCAGAATATAAAGGAAGAAACACTTCCCAACTAATTTTATGAGGCTAGTATAATTCTGATACCAAAACATAGTAAAGACATTACAAAAAATTAAAATTAAAAACATTTATTGTGAACATAGGCATAAAGCTCTTTTTCTTCCCCCTTTTATTGATTCCAGAAAGAAGGGAGGGGAGGGAGAAAAAAGAGGAGAGAAACATCAATGCTAGAGGGAAGCATCCATCGGTTGCTTCTTGCATGCGCCCCGACTGGGGACCACACCTGCAACCCAGTCATGTGCTCTGACCAGGAATCAAATCCACAACTTTTTGGTTCATGAGACAATGTCTAGCCATCTGAGCCATGCTGGCTACAGCAGGTATAAAGCTCTTTAGAAAAGTATTAGCAAATTGAACCCAGCAATATACTATAAAAAGATTAATACAGCATGATTAAGTGAGTTTTATCCCAGGAATGTAAGATTGGTTTTGTATTTGAAAATAA
The DNA here is from genome assembly GCA_004027475.1 of Anoura caudifer. Lineage (NCBI taxonomy): Eukaryota > Metazoa > Chordata > Mammalia > Chiroptera > Phyllostomidae > Anoura > Anoura caudifer. The sequence goes on along the minus strand of PVKU01004627.1, from coordinate 136,179 downwards.
GTAAATATAATCTATTGTATTAACAGAATAAGGAAAACATGATTATCTCAATAGATGCAGAAAAATAATTTGACAAAATTCAGCATCCATAATTGATATATGGATCCTGAAATTGGAAAGGTGCTTCCTCATTGTAATGAAAGGCATTTACAAAATACCTGTAGCTAACATCATTTTAATAGTAAACCATTGCTTTTAAGACCAGCAACAAGGCAAAGATGCTCAGTCTCACCACTTCTACTCAACATTTTCCTGAACATCCTTGCCAATGTAATAAGGTAAGGAAAAGTCAAAGGAATAAAGGTTGTAAAAGAAGTAGTAAAAATTGTTCCTATATGCAGATTATTTGTATAGAAAATTATAAGGAATCAACAAAAATTTATTGTAGTCAGTAATTGAATTTAGTTTAGCAAAGTCTTAAATATAAGACCAATAAAAATATTAATTGTATGTTTACATGAGATTTAAAAACCAATTATATTTCAATAGCATCAACAAAAAAATACTTAAGAATAAATTTACTTGCACAGACAGCTGTCTGCACTGAGAAGTACAGATTACCACTAAGAAAAATTATATGTAAATACATGGAGGTATATAATGTTTATGGATTAGAGCCTTCTATTTTGTTAACAATAACTTCTTCCAGATTAATCTATTGTTGCAATACAGTGCCAATCATAATCCCAGACAATTGTCTTGCAAAGAAAAACAGATCGGCTCCTTCCTTCCCTGGGAACTAATCATCTCAGCATCAGGCTGTCATATCTTTGAACTGTGTCTGTAAGCATCTGTGCTCTGTTTATTTTGTGCATCTGTTGGCAAGATGTTTCCTAAGGTAATGAATTGCTTCTTTGCTTTATGCCATTTTGTCTTACAAAGGGTTTCATAGGAATGCTCTGCTTTTGGATACCTGGGGAAACCTGTATATTATGAAAGACCTGAAAGACTTCCCAAAGGACTACCATTAAGCAGAAGGCCATCACAAGTTCTTAGCGGAATCCTCATCCTAGCAAATCAAACTGATGGGACTGATCAAACTGATGAATCTGCAAGAATGGGAATGTGTTATGTGTGGCATCTGGGGATTAAATTTAAAAGCAAATAATTTTCTTATGAGGTGTTATTCCCCTAGGACAAAACTGGGTAACTGGGCACAAACAACTCATTTGGAAAATCCTGTTCCTCAGGAACAAGATTTAGAAGTTCAGTTAAATAAGATTACAGTTCAATGTTTTTTAAAAAAGGAAAGAATAACTTCTCAAAAAAAGACAAAGGAAATATTAATTTAATAAATTAAATGTTTTCTATGGGTCTATATGATTTTTTTTATCCTTACCTGAAGACATGCTTATTGATTTTAGAGAGAAGGGAAAGGAGAGAGAGGGAGAGAAACATCAATGTGAAAGAAAACATCACTTGGTTGCCTCTTGTACATGTCTTGATCAGAGAACAAGCCCACAACCAAGGCAGTGTGCCCTGACCAGGAATCGACCCCATGACCTTTTGGTTTATGGCACAGTGCTCCAATTAACAGCCACACTGCCCAGGGCCAGAGTATATGATCTTTTAAGTCTTTTACTTTCTTATATTCTTCATCTTTTGAAATGAGTGTATTGTTTTCAATAAAAAAACTGAAGATAAAGGGATGGAAATGCTGTTACTAAGCAAAAAAGGCATATGAAAGGGTGCAAGACAAAAAAGAGGGTTTCATTAAACAGTGAAATGAGAGAATGCAAATATTACTGAAGTATATTATTAGCTGAAAAAATGTACAAGGGAATATTTAAAGCATTAACCCTTTTATTTTCAAAATTCTTAAGTTTTAAAAGCAGACCATAAGACAAATGTGAGGTCTTAATACCCTTGTGCAGTGTCCTCCAACTAGAGGTAAACAATAAGACCGCCTTCTGATGAACGTCAAATGTGATGGATTACCAGGTGTTGGAGAAGTAACGGGCTGAGGAAAGAAATCCTGGTGTCTTGTCTTGTGCCTCCTGTAGATGACTTGCTTGCAATTTTTAGTGACTACCCTGCTTCCATACTTCAAAGTAGAGACTGTATTGAACTTTTAGCCACATCTGCACCTAATGGGCCCCACCTTTATCAATTACTAGCCCACCTGCTTACTCTTCCTCAGATATCTGAAGAGAAAAGCCAGAAATCTTCTACCTTCCCAGATCTGGACAGTTCCACATGCTTATTCTCTGCCTTCCAGCACTGGGCAGGGGAACACAAGGTGATTAAGTTTGAGCGTTTTTGTTGGGAGTCTCCTGTGTGTTAACAGCTGGGGACCATTAACAACTCACTTCTTGCTTGGAGAAGTCTCTGTATATGCTGCTCTGAACTCAGGAAATCTTTCCAGACAGCTCCCCTGACTGATTGGACCACCAGAATCTTGTAGTCCTTTACTTGGATCCATTTCTTAGCTACTGCGTAGCCCTGAGGAATTGATCTTTTCCAGACTGCTTTTACTCCTGAAACATCCTGACCAAGACTTTGCCCCACAGTCACTCTCTCATCTAAGTCTGGTTCCTGAGTTCCCACTCTCCAGCTTTTCTCAGGGGCACTTAGAATATGGCACATTGTCTTTTTTCTTTCTTTTTTAATTCTCTTCTTTCTAACTATTCAAAAATAAGCCTGTATATACCACCTTATTTTACTTCAAGTTTTTTATAATTCTGATTACTTTTTATTCTTAATTATGCTATTATAGTTGTCTCATTTTTCACCCCTTTATTCCCCTCTGCTCTGCACCCCACTCCCACCCACATTCCCCTCCTTAGTTCATGTCCATGTGTCGTACATATAAGTTCTTTGGCTTCTACATTTTTAATACTATTCTTAACCTCCCGCTGTCTATTTTGTACCTACCACTTATGCTTATTCCCTGTACCTTCCCCCTTCCTCCCTCCCCCTTCCTGCTGATAACCTTCTATGTGATCTCCATTTCTGTGGTTCTGTTTCTGTACTATTTGTTTGCTTAGTTTGTTTTTGTTTTTGTTTTTATTTAGGTTCAGTTGTTGAGAGCTGTGAGTTTGTTGTTATTTTAGTGTTCATATTATTGATCTTCTTTTTCTTAGATAAGTCCCATTAACATTTCATATAATAAGGGCTTGGTGATGATGAACTCCTTTAACCTGACTTTATCTGGGAAACACTTTATCTGCCCTTCCTTTCTATGTGATAGCTTTGCTGGATAGAGTAATCTCAGATGTAGGTCCTTGCCTTTCATGACTTGGAATACTTCTTTCCAGCCCTTTCTTGCTTGTAAGGTCTCTTTTGAGAAATCAGCTGACAGTCTAATGGGAACTCCTTTGTAGGTGACTGTCCCCTTATCCCTTGCTGCTTCTAGGATTCTCTCCTTCATTTTAATCTTGGGTAATGTAATTATGATGTGCCTTAGTGTGTTCCTCCTTGGGTCCACCTTCTTTGGGATTCTCTGAGCTTCCTGGATGTCCTGGAAGTCTACTTCCTTTGCCAGATTGGGAAGTTCTTTAGTATTTGTTCAAGTAAGTTTTCCACTTGTTGCTCTTCCTCTTCCCCTTCTGGTACCCCTATAATTCGGATGTTGGGACTTTTAAAGATGTCCTGGAGGTTCCTAAGCCTCTCCTCATCTTTTTGAATTCTTGTTTCTTCATTCTTTTCTGATTGGATGTTTATTTCTTCCTTCTGGTCCACTCCATTGATTTGAGTCCCAGTTTTCCTGCCATCACTATTGGTTCCCTGTGTGTTTTTCTTCATTTCACTTATTGTAGTCTTCATTTTTTCATCTAATTTGTGATCAAAATCAACCAATTCTGTGAGCTTCCTAATCACCAGTGCTTTGCACTGTGCATCTGATAGGTTGGCTGTCTCTTGGTCGCTTAGATGAATTAGCTCTGGGGCTTTGATCTGTTCTCCTGTTTGAGCCTTTTTTTTTTTTTTTTCAGTCTCGTCACACCTTTCATTTAGTGAGGGGTGGAGCCTTAGGTGTTCACCATGGTGGGGCAACTCAGTCGCTGGGTTGTGACACTGTATGTGGGGGTGGGGTCTGAGAGGGAACAATGGCACTTGCTCTGCTCTCTCTCGGATTCCAGTCCCTTCCGCTGCTTTCCCCAAGCAAATTGGGCCCTTCTTGTGCTGATTCCCCTGTGGGTGGGCCTATGTACACTCTAGGACCCTGTGGGTCTCCGCAACAAACTCTCCTGTGAGGCTGGGATTCTCTCCCAGCACCTCAACCCCCACAAGTGTTTTCAATCGGTGCTTCTAGGCTTTATTTTCCAGCGCTGGGGCCCTGGGTTGTGCAGTCTGTCTCACTGCCCGTTTTTGCCTGGTTTATCTGTGCAGGAATGCGTGACCAGGGTCAGCCGCCTTGCGCGCCTTGCTGGGTCTGCTTGTTGCCTCCCTGCATTCGGTAACTGCAGCTTGTGTGCCTGGCTTGCGTCAACTGCCCCCTCTGCATCCAGGACCATTAGCCACTGCTTTTTCCTGCAGATACCCCTCTCTGCAGGTCGTCGACTCCGCCCCCTTACCAGTCTGGGTGAATTGTTGTCCAACTTCTGTACAGCTCAATTTTCTATCTGTTCTGGTTGGGTTTTTTTGGTTCTTTATTTTTGTTGTCCTTAATTTTGGTTGTGAGAGGAGGCACAGTGTGTCCACCTATGCCTCCATCTTGGCCGGAAGTCTGGGCCATTTTTTCTTTTTGTCTCAGCACATGTTATGTAGTAAGGGGCAGAGCATTAGGTATTAACCAGGGCAGGGCAATCCAGGTCACTGCATTGTGGTATTGTACATGGGGGAGGGGTCCGAGAGGGAACAGTGTTGCTTGCTCCGATCTCTGCAGGTTTTCAGTCACTTCCCCTGCTGCCCACAAGCAAATTGGGCACTTCTGGTGCTGACTCCTGGGTGGGTGGATTTATTTACAGTCTAGGACCCTGTGGGTCTCTCCAATGAACTCTCTTGTGAGGCTGGGAGCTTCTCCCACCACCACAACCCCATAGGTTTTTTTTAGTCAGAGGTTTTGAGGCTTTATTTGCTGCCCTGGAACTCTAGGTTGCATGCCCTCTGTCTCGCTCCCCAGTTGTTCTTCCCAGTTTATCTGCACGCAAATGTGGGACTGTCAGCTCTGCCAGCCACTGCTTTGCTGGGTCCACCAGCTGCCTCCATCTTGCCTGCTCAGGTCTTCCAGCCTCCACCTTGCCTCGAGTCCTCTCCACCCCAGCTACCCGACTCCACCCCTCCTACTGGTCTGGATGAATGTATCTTCTTTAATTCTTTGGTTGTCAGACTTCCTTACAGTTCAATTTTCTGGCAGTTCTGGTTGTTTTTCTCTTTCTTTCTTTATTTGTTATTCTCTTTGGTTGTGTGAGGAGGCCCAGTGTATCTACCTACACCTCCATCTTGGCTGGGAATCTGCATTCTACTTTCATTTCTTTATTTTCTGGGAATCTTTCATAACTTTTTCATCTTCACCCACCATTGCTTTCCGAACACAACTGTAAACTCCTGTGGGCTGGAATAGTGTTCTCATACATTTTTAATGCAACATAGGACAAAGCAACCTTATTTTAAAAAAATAATAAAATATCCATAACAGCAGCAAGTAAATATTTCTCTGGCTCTGCAATAGCCCCCCAGTTGTGGAAACTCTGACTTCTTCCAAGCTCTTTCCCAGCTAGTTCAGAGTACCAAAGAATATCTCAAATCTGCCCTGGAATACAGTTCTCTGGACTACTTTGTGGGTAGCCATTTCCCCAAGCCTGTGTTTTATCAATGTTTTCCTCTCTTCCACCACACATCCCACCCTTTCTTTATTCTTATTACTCTGCTACTATGGTAAGGTCTTCTGCCACTCCCATGCTATGATCTTAATGTCCTCAGAGACCCAATTCTTCTATTTGTTTTTTCATCTTGTCCAGTTCAAGACCCAGTATTGCCTGCCTCTCCAACATGGATCCATTGTCTGCACTGTAGCTTAGGTACTAGGATTCACTTTCCCTTAGAAACTTTCCTAAGAATATTTGAGCTATAGAGCAAGTAGTCCCCTTCGTGGACCAACCAACCAACCAGATTAAGACATGTCTTACATCTAAGATTGAGCCCAAGAACCATCTCCTCCAGAAGTCTTTCCTAAATTCCCACCTATACCCTGACTCATCACCAGCTAGGTAATGTATATATCTTCTTTATCCTGTGGTATTCTGAACATGTCCTGAATATAATTTTTATCATGCTGTATGATATTTATCTTTTCCTGAACTGATTCTCCATCAAAACCATGAGCCTTTCCAGGGGGAGAATTATGTCTCATCTTTGAATACTGATCATCTAGCTTAGTTCTGGCACTAAGGTTCTATAGCATCTCCAGCTGGGCCCCTAATGTTCTGGTGTGCACCACAATTAATTTGGCTCAAATAATACATGGTTTTGATCAATAGCTGTTCTGTCTTTCAGAATTTTATGCCAAGGTGGTTTACTTCTTTTTCATTTAAGATTTATGCCAAGTCAATTTATCAAACATTTGATGAACATTGTGTGTCCAAAATCCTTTCCTACCCCCTGGAGCTATGGGGCTGAATAAGACATGGTACCTGCACAGAGGAGTCACAGAAACTTTCTTGGGTCTCCCTTTCCCCATTTCTCAATTCTTTGTCATCTGGATAATTTTCACTGAGGCTGGAATTGTGTCTGATGGAATCAAAACATGTAAAGAGTTTAATTACAAATAGTACACTCAGTCTATAATAGAACTTTGTTCCAGATATAGAGGTAGCACAGAAGAAAGCATCATAGCATTCTTAGTGTTGACATGAGTGATCCTGGAGGAGGTGACTTATGAGTCACATAATGAAAGATGAAAAGATACTCTAGATGCTCAGGTGGGTGAAAGGTCCTCCTGAGAGAAGAAAAAGCATGTGCAAAGACCTAGAGATGTGAAATAGCACCATGTGTTCCAGAAACAATAATACTTTGGTATCTGTGTAGCATAAAGCTCAGTAGGGTGGGGTAGGAGATGAAGCTAGGGTAATAGGTAATATTTTGAGTGCTATGATTCATCTCTGGACAACTTCTTAATTAAGAGACTGGTGGTCTTTAACATAGCTGGTGGTGTTAATAATCCAAGTATGAAGCCATGCATTGCAATTTTCCATCCTCTTCCATCATAGAATTAAGGAAGGTTCTGTGGTCATCTAGCTCCCTTTTAGTGTTCATTGTATGGGTGGATAAAAATGAATGGAGGATGCTCTCTGGAGTTTATAGTTTTATCAAGGATGGGTGTATTCACACAAACAGTTTCTACAGACTAGAGTGCAAATTAAAATTGAAGAGATAGTAGATAAGTATAATCTTGACATTAGGTTATAAGAATGATTCAAGAAGTGTAGGATTATAAAGAGACAACCTGATTTTTGGATGAAAAAAATACAATTTTCATCAGAGCTGAGCTTTGAAAATGCAAAATGGAGGAATATACTTGTAAATTAGAAACTTTTAATGATTTATAGTCTATAGTAAAGAACCTATACCTAGCTATACCAAGAAATAATAATCTTTGAGCTTTATAATATAAGCAGGAGCCAATTTTATTTTTCCTTTATAATAAGTCTATTTTCTTATACTCTACTAAGGACACGAACCAGTGTTAAACTATTTAGTTAACACTTATTTTTCATTAATTTTATTTGTTATATACTTTTAGGTATTCAGTTTGTGTTAGAGTTTGTTTGTTGCTTATATGGAATGGGTCCTTGTGTTTCTGCCAAGCCAGTCTCAGTTCAAACTACACTGGGATTATTTTATCCTCTTCTTTCATCTCTTTACTCTCAAAAATAAACCACAGCCTCTGTCTTTTTCCTTGCAGAATGTATTAAGGCAACATCTTCTCCTTATCTCATTCGTCTTCAAATACCACAGCCCTCTACTTGGATATTGTTTCCTCTCATGGAGCTAGAGTAGACTTTTGTCATACCATAGGGTTTCTCTGTGTACCAGACTAGAGTCTTTGATCATTAAATCACGTTTCACATTTAGGTAAACTCAAATTTAGGAGGCGATGTGGTTTAATACTCCAAAAGAGGAATGTGATAAAACAAACAAGCAAGCAAAATATAACCAGAGATATTGAAATTAAGAACAAACTGATAGTAACCAGAGGGGAGGTGAGAGGGAAATAATGGGAAAAAGAAGGGGCAGGGTCTTCAAGGAACATGTATAAAGGACTCATGGACAAAGCCAAAGGGGGATAGGATTGAGGGTGGGGTGGGGGAAAGTGGTGGTAGGAAAATGGAGCCAACTGCATTCCAACATTAATAAAAAAATGATTAAAAAATAATAACTAAACATCCCAAAAAAAGAATGTGGGAATCTTTGACTTTCTGTTTGTATAATTCATAAATATTTAAATTTGACAGTGAGTATTTGCTATTTTTATAATTAAAAAGCAAAAATGGTTTAATTTTGAAAAATTAAATTCAATAATAGAGCCTTCAGTACCATTTCAGATGTGTTAAATTAAGTTTTCTACATCTATCTATGCACACCCACACACCCCACAGTGCAAAATCATGTTGAAAATCTCATACTAGTTAGAAAGCAAGAGCCATAAAAATGTTATACTATATGAATGACCCAGAAACTACACTTCTGTAAAACAACCTATGGAAGTAATTCAAAATAAGGAAAAGACAAGAATCTATATACAGCTTGTCTACACAAAGAAACATTGGAGAAAGAGGAGTTTCTTATGGGAAAAGTTAGGAAAATAATTCATCAACTGGATAGAATATTACTGAAACACTGAAAATGATTGTAATAACTGTTAACAACATAGCATGTTTACACTGTAATAAGAAAAATAATACAAAATTATATAAACACTGAATGCAGCTGTGTATAATATGAATTACATGTGGGCAACTAGAAGGAAAAGTGGATAATAAAAATAGCTGTTGTCCTGGTATAGTGAAATTATCAGTGCATTTTTATTGAATGTCTTTTTAGTAAATAAAATTGGAAAAATTTAAAGAGTTTCAGATTGTCAGTTAATTCAGATTATTGTTGTTCTGGTACTCCTGCAGCAAAAAAATAAAAGGAAGGACTTTGGGATCTGAGTCCTGTTCCTTGTCTTTCATTGATCAGAAGAATTGCTCCCCCGGAAAGAAGGAAACCTATACTTTCTATTTAAAAAAATTTTTAAATTGTTTTTCAATTACAGTTTTCCCCATTTTTCGCCCATTACTCTCCCCTGCCCTGCTTATGCCCCTCCCACATTCAGTCCTCTCCCCCACCCCACCATCATACATGTCCCTTGACTTGACTCTTCCCCTTCTTTCCCCTGTTAGCCCTCTTCCCCCCACCCCCATCACTGTCAGTTTGTTCTTTATTTCCATGTCTCTGGTTCTGTTTTGTTCACTTGTTTGTTTTGTTGATTAGGTTCCACATACAGGGGAGATCATATGGTATTTGTCTTTCACTGCCTGGATTATTTCACTTAGCATAATACTTTCTAGTTCTAGTCACCATGGTGAAGGGTAGGAGTTCCTTCTTTCTTTCTGCTGGGTAGTATTCCATTGTGTGAATGTAACACAATTTTCTAATCCACTCATATACGGATGGGCACTTAGGCTGTTTTCAGCACTTGGCTATTGTAAATAACGCTCCTATGAACAATGGGGTGCATAGGGAAACCTATATTTTCTTAGAAAGTTATAAAAAGGAACATTCTCAGGGCATGTGATATTAGAATGGCTTCCACAGGGAAGATTGTAGACTCCGTTCTGAAAAATCTTTAAGCAAAGTTAGAAAGTGGTTGTAGTTGATTTATTTATTTATATTACTAAAGATGGATCAAGTTTGATAACCTTTTAATAACTATTGAGATAAAATTCACATACTATAAAACTCACCCTTATAAGTGCACGATCAGTAGTTTTTAATATATTTAAAACTAACATATGGTGATAGATTTGTATCACCATAACTGTTATCTCTATTTAGGACATTAAAAAAAAGTGCCCATTAGCAGCCACTTCCCCATTCCTCTCTCCTACCAGCCCATTGCAACCACTAATCTACTTTTTGTCTCTATGAATCTACTTATCCTAGACATTTCATGTAAGTAGAATTATACATGTAATCTACAATTTGTGGACACTGGTATTTGTCTGCTTTCATTTAGCATAATGATTTTGAGATTCATCCATATTCTAGCATGTATCAGTGCTTCATTTCTTTGTATAGTTGAATAATATTCCATTGTATAGTATGCCACTCTTTGTTTATCCATTCATTAGTTGATGGACTTTTGGGTTGTCCTCCCCCAAATTTGGGGGCTATTTTAAGTAACACTGCTATATAAACATGTGTAAGCAGTTTTTAGGCTGACATGTTTTCAGGTTATGGGGGGCTGTATATGTAAGAGTGGAATTTCTGGGTTATATGATAAGTCTATGTTTAACATTTTGAGGACCCACCAAACTGTTTCTAAAGTTTCTGTACCATTTTACACTCCCACCAGCAATGCGTGAGAGTTCCTTGATGATCTTTTGACATCCCTTCCAGTTCTTAATACAGTGCTTGACGCCTAGTAAACATTGAATAGATGTCATTATTCTTACTCATATTGTCCTCACTATTATTAGAGAAAACTGGAAATTGCCCTAGGATACATTGTATGTAAAATGAAGTTACTGTTGTGTTTCTTTTACTAGGCCATATTTTAACTTTTTTTTGAATTTTTATAAGAGTTTATTTGAGCCAAAATGAGGGCATTTATATAATTATATGTTATATTTTTCTTATATTTTAGAGAGAGAGATCATAAATGTGTGTGTGTGAATTTCTTCCTTTCAATAAATTACTTGGACATGGTTCTGAAGTCTGTAACTATTAAGTGAACACATGTACTCATATATTCAGGGCATGCCATTTCATCCTCCTGGGTCCCCTAACCTGCTGCCTTGAATAGAGATGGTAGAGTTAGATGCAGCAGCACCTGTTATGTCACAGCAGGCTTTCAGAGCAAAGGAGCATGAGAAAGAAAAATAGAGACCTGGGCCTTGAACACCAGGATCACCAAGGTTTGAAGTGCAATGGGGTGTGGGGGGGTGTGTACTTACATTCTTAATGTGTGATCTTTATTTTGTGTCCTCTCCTCCTTTGCCTTATTCCTCTTCCCTCACTCCCTTACTGCCTCCCTCACACTTCCAATTCCTGTTTTAAGGGGAAATTAATATAGAAGAGCTTCATATATGATTAATACTTAAACTCATAGACACAGACAATGGTATAGTGGCAGGGTAGGGGGTGGGAGTAGTAAAGGGTAAAAGGGGTCAAATATATGGTGATGGAAGAAGATTTGACTTTAGCTGGTGGGCATACAATGCAATGTACAGATGATGTATCATAGGGTTGTACAATTTAAACCTATATCATTTTATTAACCAATGTCACCTTAATACATTTAATTTTTTAAAATGTTGACCATACAGAGACCTAGTTCTAGCCATTGTTCAACACTTTTCATAGTTTTTCTCTTATTGTCATATTTTAAAAATATTTTCTTGCTGTGGCTCATTTGATTGGAGCATCATCCTGTGTACTGAAGGGTTACAGGTTTGATTCTGGTCAGGGCACATACTGGGGTTGTGGGTTCAATTCCCAGTCAGTGCATGTGCTGGGGGTTATGGGGCAAATGATTGATATTTCTCTCTCACATTGATGTTTGTCTCTCTTTCTCTCTCTTACCCCCTTCCTCTCTCTCTCTAAGGCATAACCTTGGATGAGGATTAAAGAAATATATTTTTTTCCCTTCATGCCTATTAATCCAGTTATTTGACAGATATTTACTGATCACATAGTATATACCAGGCCCTGTTTTAGGTACCTGCTTCTATTCTTCTCTATTGCTTTTTGTGTCCACTTTTTATTTTAACCTTTCATTCCCAGATTGGAAGTTAGAGATAAGTAAGAGAAAGAAATTGTAGGATGGAGTATTTATGTGTATTGTAGTCTCTTTATATTCTAATAATCATTTCACTGATTTTCTTTGATTTCAAAAATCACATGTTTTACTAGAATGCCTCAGTTTTATATAACAAGACATTCCATTTGTGTATGCATTGGAATAAAAAACTACTAATTATCTTATTTTTCCCCAAGAATTACAATATTGATTTATTTTCTAAGTCTGGCAAAATGGAAAGGAGGTCTTGGTAGGAGGAGAAAGATAGTTGTATACCAGAGGAGATTGCCAGAGTGGCACAAAATGAAAGACAGACAGAGTGGGAGCTATGAGTTAGAGATGTGGCTGAGGATTCTGGTCATATAATAGTTTATATACAGTATTGTTACATTATGTTGCTCTTATGTGTCAGCTCAGTAAAATAGTTTCATTTTGGCTCATGGAGCCAGAATAAATTTTAGAGATTATTTAATTCACTTAAAAAGTGCATATCATGAGATTTCCAGTCAAGAAGATTGCATAGGCAGACACAGCTTGCCTCCTCACACAACCATATCAAAATTACAACTCAACTATAGAACAACCATCTGTAGACCCATCAGAAATCAAGTTGAATGGAAATCTGACAACTACAGAATTAAAGAAACCACATTTATCCAGACTGGTAGGAGGGGTGGAGACATGGAATGGGATGGTCCTATGTCCACATGAGGTGGATGCAAATTTGGGAGGGATATCTCAGGAGCAAGGAGTCCTAGACCCACACCAGGCCCTCAGCCCAGGGTTCCAAAAATGCCAGGAAGATAAGTCCCCATAACTTCTAGCTGCTAAAATCAGCAGGGATTGAGTCAGTGGAAGAAATTTCTGGAGTCCCAATCAGTTCCTCTTCAAGAACCTGCACACAGAATTGCTCAGATTCACTGGTCTGGGTAAATCCTACCCATTGATCTGCCAACAGCAGTCAAGGCTCAACTACAAGAGGAGGGTATACTCAGCCCACATGAAGGGCACACCTTGAGTATACATCTTGGGTGATGGGTAGGCTGTGACACTGAACCCTACAGAATGCCTACTGCTTTAGGCCACACTACCAAGATAGTGAGTCATAGCCCCTCTACCTAACATGTAGAAATAAACACAGGGAGGCTACCCAAGTGAGCAAAGAAAGGCTCAAATGAAAGAAGAGGCCAAAACTCCAGAAAAAGAACTAAACAAAATGGAAATAAGCAATCTCTCAGGTGCAGAGTTCAAAACACTGGTTGTAAGGATGGTCAAGGAACTTTGTGAGGACCTCAACAGCATAAAAAAGATCCAGTCAGAAACAAGGGATTCCCTAATTGAAATAAAGAACAATTTACAGGGAAACAACAATAGAGTGGATGAAGCTGAGAATCAAATCAATGATTTGGGACAGAATGAAGTAAAAAACAACCAATCAGAACAACAAGAAGAAAAAAGAATACAAAAAAATGAAGACAGTGTAAGCAGCCTCTGAGACAACTTTAAACATTCCAACATTTGCATCATAGATGTGCCAGAAGAACAACAACAACAAGAAGTTAGAAATCTATTTGAAAAAATAATGAAAGAAAACTTCCCTAATTTGGTGAAGGAAATAGACATACAAGAACAGGAAGCACAGAGAGTCCCAAACAAGAAGCATGCAAAGAGGCCCACTCCAAGGTACATCATAATTAAAATGCCAAAGATCAAACATAAAGAGAGAATCTTAAAAACAGCAAGAGAAAAGGAGAATTCTCATAAGACTGTCAGCTGAATTCTCAAAAGAAACTGAGGGCTTGACGGGATTGGCAAGAAATATTCAGAGTCATGAAAAACAGGGACCCACAGCCAAGATTGCTTTACCCAGCAAAGATATCATTTAGAATTGAAGGGCAGATAAAGTGCTTCCCTGACAAGAAAAAGCTGAAGGAGTTCATCATCACCAAACTACTATTATATGAAATGTTAAAGGGACTTATTTAAGAAAAAGACCAAATTATGAACAATAAAATGGCAGTAAATACATACCTATCAACAAATTAATGTAAAAAACAAACTAAGCAAACAAGAACAGACACAATCATGGATACAGAGAAGGTTTTGGTGGTTGTTAGGTGGGAGGGCAGTGTGGGGGAATGAATGAAGAGGTACGGGGATTAAGAAATACAAACAGGTAGTTGCAGAATAGCCACAGGGCTGTAAAGTACAGTGTAGAAAATGGAGCAGCAAAAGAACTTATACACATAACTCATGGACATGAACAATGGTGGAGGGATTGCCTGAGGGAGTGGGGGTGCTGGGTGGAGGGCAGCAAAGGTGGAGAAATTGGGGCAACTGTAATAGCATTATTAATAAAATTAAAATTTTTAAATTGCATTTCTCTGAAAAAAAAGAGTATGTCATGGAACATGCAAAGTACCCTGTTTTCACCCTAATTGATATAAAGGGACTGATAATAGGGAGAATAAATTGGATATTTTTCTTTTATTTATTAACTCAGAGCCACCTTGTAGTAATATCAAAGCAGAAATGTTTTCCAACCAAGGAGACAAATTAATAGACCAGTATACCCCCACCCCTGCGCCACATGCACTTTTTTTGTTTCACGTCATGGTATAAAAGAACAATAATTTGTAAAGCACTAGGGTGGACAGGGCTACTATCAACTGGAGGTGACTGACCTGAGGTTGAGGTGATCAACATCCCCATCCACCTGTAATCCTATTTCACATACAAATTGAGTAGCTCTGTAATAAATTGTGTAAACCACAGTATTATGTTGAATCAGTATTGAATTTTACTCTGTACTAAAAAAGTCAAAATTAAAAGACTAAGGCTGTTTTGTCTGCATGGAAAACCTGTCATTTCATGTAGCCACCTTCATTAATTATCTTAGCTAGATCTTCAGGATAACTTGCAGCTTCTACATCAGCACCTGCTGCTTTACCTTGGACTTTTATGTTTGGAGATTACTTCTTTCCTTAAATCTCACAAACCAACCTGTGCTTAGCTTCAGACATTTCTTCTGCAACATCCACACCTCTCTCAGCCTTCATAGAATTTAAGAGAGTTAGATCCTTGCTCTGGATTAGGCTTTGGCTTAAAAGAATGTGTGGCTGGTTTGATTGTCTATCCAGACTGCTAATACTTGCTCCATATCAGCAATAAGGCTGTTTTGCTTTCTTATCATTTGTATGGTCACTGGAGTACCACTTTTTATTTCTTTCAACAACTTTTCCTTTGCATTCATACTTTGCTAAATGTTTGGCACAAGAAGCCTAGCTTTTGGCCTATGTTGGCTTTCAACATGTCTTCTTCACTAAGTGTAATCATTTCTAGCTTTGATTTAAAGTGAGAGCCATGCAACTTCCTCTCATTGAACATTTAGAGGCCATTTTAGGGTTATTAATTGGCCTAATTTCAACTTACTGTGTTTCAGGGAATAAGGAGGGCCGAGGGCAGTGGGTGTAGCTGGTGGAGCAAGTAGAATACATACAACATTTACTGATTAAGTTTACCTCTTATATGGGCATGGTTCACAGCATCCTAAAATGATTACAGTAGTAAATATAATAAAATGATAAAATTTGAGTTATTATAAGAATTACCAAAATGTGATGCTGAGACAAAGTTAGCAAATGCTATTGGAAAAATGATGCCAACAGACTTCTCCATTGCAGGATTGCCATAAACTTTCAACTTGAAAAAAATGGGCAGACTTTCGGCCAAGATGGAGGCATAGGTGGACACACTGTGCCTCCTCTCACAACCAATATTAAGGACAACAAAAATTTAGAACCCCCAAAACACCCAGAACAGATAGAAAACTGAATTGTATGGAAGTCTGACAATGATTCAGCTGGACCCGTAAGAGGGGTAGAGTCGGCGGCCAGGGAGAGGGATCTCAGCAGGAAAAAGCAGTGGCTAGTGGTCCAGGATGCGCAGGTGGCAGTTGGCACACCTGAGGCACACAGGTGGCAGTTACCAGACGCGGGGAGGCAATGGGCAGACCCAGCAAGGCGAACAAGGCCGCTGACTGCAGTCACACATTCACGCGCAGATAAACCAGGCGAAACGGGCAGCAAGACAGACTGCGCAATGCTGGGCCCCAGTGCCAGGAAATAAAGCCTAAAAGCACCAATTGAAAACATGTGTGGGGGTTGAAGTGCTAGGAGAGACTCCCAGCCTCACAGAGGGGACTGAAATCCAAGAGAGAGCAGAGCAAGTGCCATTGTTTCCTTTCTGACCCTGCCCCCATATGCAGCATCACAACTCTGTGACTGGTTTTGCCACACCCTGGCGAACACCTAAGGATCCGCCCCTCATATGTCACAGGCATGACCAGACTGAAAAAAAAAAGTGGCTCAAATGAAAGAACAAATCAAACCACCAGAGCCACTACTTTAAGTGACCAAGAGATAGCCAACCTATCAGAGGCACAGTTCAAAGCACTGGTGATCAGGATGCTCACAGAATTGGTTGAATTTGGTAGCAAATTAGATGAAAACATGAAGGCTACAATAAATGAAATGAAGGAAAATGCACAGGGAACCAGTAGTGATGGGTAGAAAACTGGGGCTAAAATCAATGGTGTGGACCAGAGGAAGAAAGAAACAACCAAACAGAAAAGAATGAAGAAACAAGAATTCAAAAAATGAGGACAGGCTTAGGAACCTCCAGGACATCTTTAAACGTCCCAACATCCGAATTATAGGGGTACCAGAAGGGGAAGAGGAAGAACAGCAAGTGGAAAAGTTATATGAACAAATAATAAAGGAAAACTTCCCCAATCTGGCAAAGGAAATAGACTTCTAGGAAGTCCAGGAAGCTCAGAGAGTCCCAAAGAAGGTGGACCCAAGGAGGAACACACCAAGGCACATCATAATTACATTAGCCAAGAGTAAAATGAAGGAGAGAATTCTAGAAGCAGCTAGAGATAAGGGGGGCACTCACTTACAAAGGAGTTCCCATAAGACTGTCAGCTGATTTCTCAAAAGAGGCCTTACAGTCAAGAAGGGGCTGGAAAGAAGTATTCCAAGTCATGAAAGGCAAGGACCTACATCCAAGATTGCTCTATCCAGCAAAGCTTTCTTTTAGAATGGAAGGGCAGATAAAGTGCTTCTCAGATAAGGTCAAGTTAAAGGAGTTTATCATCACCAAGCCCTTATTATATGAAATATTAAAGAGACTTATCTAAGAAAAGGAAGGTAAAAAGTATGAACAATAAAAAGACAGCAAACTCACAGTTATTGACAACCACACCTAAAACAAAAGCAAACTGAGCCAACAGCTAGAACAGGAACAGAATCACAGAAATGGAGATTACATGGAGGCTTAGCATCGGGGGAGTGGGAGGAGGAAAGAAGGGGAAAAGGTACAGAGAATAAATAGCATAGACGGTAGAGAGAAAATAGGCAGAGGAGGGCAAGAATAGTATGGGAAATGTAGAAGCTAAAGAATTTATGACACATGGACATGAACTAAGGGGGGGAACATGGGTGGGAGAGGGTGTGCATGGTGGAGGGGAATGAAGGGGGGGAATGGGACAATTGTAATAACAATCAATAAAATATATTTTTAAAAAGAAAAAATGAAATATCTGCAAGGTTCAATAAAACAAGATTTGGAGACTTCTGGTCAAGATGGAGGGGTGGGTAGGTACGCATTGCCTCCTTGTGCAACCATAGAGAGAATTACATCTATATCTCAAAACAAGTAACAACCAGAATTGTCAGCAAATCAAACTGTATGGAAGTCTGACAACCAAGGATTTAAAGAAGCCACATTTATCCAGATGGTTAGGAGGGGTGGAGTGGCAGAGGTGGGTGGAGAGGTGCAGAGATGCAGTTGCAGTGCAGCAGTGGAATGGGTGTTTCCACACTCAAGTTTGGTGGATAAAATTCTAGAGGGATATCTTGGGAATGAGCAATCCTAGCCCCAGGACAGATCACCCAGCCCAGGGTTCCAGCTCTGGTAAGATAACTCTTATAACTTCTGGCTGTGAAAACCAGTGGGGTTTGGGCCAGCAGAAGAAACTGCTGGATTTTCAGGAGGGTCCAATTAAAGATTCCACACAGACTCAGAACATGTGCAAACCCACTCTGAGATTCAGCAGCAGGGTAAAGGCTGAAAGGGCACTAGTCATGTATGGAAAGTGGGTGAAATGACTGAAAACCAGGTGAGTGCCAGGCAGACTTCTAGAAGCCAGGCATGGGTGTAGTGCCATCTTTGAAACCTTCCCCCACACATAGGCACAAAGATGTGGTGGGTTGCTTCACCCTAGTGATACCTAAGGTTCTGCGCCACACAATATACAGGTGCCATTTCTAAGACAGGGAATCAAAGCAGCCCTAACTAATACACAGAAAAAAATCATAGGAAGGCTGCCAAATTGCAGAGACAAAGAAATATGGCCCAAATGAAAGGACAGAACAAAACCCCAGAAAAAGAACTAAATGAAATAGAGATAAGCAACCTATCAGATGTAGAATTTAAAACACTGGTGATCAGGATGATCAAAGAACTCTTTGAGTATGGCAAAAATATAGGGGAAGAAATGGAGGTTACACTATATGAAATAAAGAGAAATCTACAGAGAGGCAACAGTGGAGAGGATGAAGTTGAGAATCAAATCAACTATTTGGCACACAAGGAAGGAAAAAGCATTCAATCAGAACAGCAGGAAGAAAAAAAAGGATAAAAAAAATGATACTCTGGGACAACTTTAAATGTACCAATATCCAAGTCATAGGGGTAATAGAAAGAGAAGAGGAAGAGCAAGAAACTGAAAACTTACTTGAAAAAGTAATGAAAGAAAATGTCTCTGAGAACAGAGAGTCTCAAACAAGTTGGACCCAAAGAGGACCACACTGAGACACATCACAATTAAAATGCCAAATGTTAAAAGTAAAGGGAAAATCTTAAAAGCAGCAAGAGAAAAGCAGAGAGTTACCTACAAAGGAGTTCCTGTAAGACTGTCAGCAGATTTCTCAAACAAATCTTTGCAGGCTAGCAGGGACTGGGAAGTATTCAATGTGATGAAAAGCAAGGACCTGCAACCAAGATTACTCTATACAGCAAAGCTATCATTTAGAGTGGAAGGGGAGATATAGTGCTTCTCAGACAAGATAAAGCTAAAGGAGTTCATCATCACCAAGCCATTATTATATGAAATTGTAAGGGGAATTATATAGGTAAAATATATATAAAAATGATAAACATTAAAATGGTAGTAAATTCACAACTATCAATAATTGAATCTAGATAACAAACTAAGCTAACAACCAGAACAGGAACAGAATTATAGGTATGGAGATGATTTGGAGGCTTTTCAGTTGGGAGGGGGGAGAGGGAGAACAAGGGAGAAGTTTCAGTGATTAAGAAGCTCAAATTGGTAGATAATAAACAGCTAGGGGGGATATTAAGAACAGTATAGAAAATGGAGAAGCCAAAGAACTTATGTGCACGACCCATGGAGATGAACTAAGGTGGTGGATTGCTGGAGGGGATGGGGATACCAGTGGAGGGAGGCCAGGGGGCAAAAATTGTGATAACTATAATAGCATAATCAATAAAATATATTTAAAAACTAAATTATTGGTTAATATTTTAAGGAGATATACCATATTTTTGTTAATAATAGTTATTGTTATCTATTTTAAATTTAATTATTCATTGATTTGAGAGAGAGAAATATCAATTTGTTGTCCCACTTATTTATGTATCCATTGGCTGAATCTTGTATGTGCCCTGACTGGGGATCAAACTTGTAACCTTGGTGTATGGGGATGATGCTCTAGCCAATGAGCTATCTGGCCAGGGCAGTTTGTGTTATTTATTAATAAATCATTTATTATTTAATGAACTAATAGAATGGTAGGTACCTTGAATGATGTATTCCAGTCCTGGTCCTATTGCCAAGAACTAGTTCAAAATAATCTTATTTTATATAACTAGACAGTGTTTTCATGAAAGATTATTGTTTATATATAGCTCCTTCTCCCTCAATTTAATATGAATAATATGGGGGACTTTAAAATTGCATATTCCCAGGCTCCATCCCCTCATGATTCTGATTCAGTAGGTCTGGAGGTAGGTCCAGGGAATCTGCTGTTAAAAAATTGTATCAGCTGATTCTGATTCAAAAGATCAATTGATTGTACTTAAAGAAATATTAAATTATAATTTTTATGGTAAATAATTAAGAGCCCTTTAAATTCCTTTGTGGCATACAGGATTTGTGGTTAGGTGAGAATTTTAAGAGCAAAGCACTGATAAAATTTTTCAAACACCCACATGTTGAATAAAGAATGTTTGACCAAACCAAGTATGTACTTGCTCTGAATCAACAAGAACTTTGAACAAAAAGGAGCTTGCCTTTGGCTTTTATTCAGGTTGAAGGAGTCCTGCCTCATTTCTTAACTATTTGTCCTGCTTGACCACTCATGATTTATTTGGTACAAAGAAGGCAAAGATTCCTATTTCAGTTATATAGACTGTGTAAAGGGAATGCTTTGCTAGGATGAGGAAGACTGAAGTGGTTTATAAACTCTGAATCTAATGTACTTGTTAATTACTTATGTTTTGTAAATGAGGTTTCAACTGAAGTATGCCCTGGTCTTATTTTTTTCCCTTAATCCTAGAAGTCAAGTCAGTTAAAATGATTGTTGTTATTGAAAAAAATATTCAAAGAAATTATCCAACTTACAGTCAAGATGGAGTGTAGGTAGATACACTTTGCCTCCTCACACAACAAAAAGAAGGACAACAACAAATTTAAAAACAAAAAATAACCAAAATTGCCAGAAAAATCAAAATGTATGGAAGTTCAACAACCAAGGAGTTAAAGAAGAAACATTCATTCAGACTGGTAGGAGGGGCAGAGACAGGAAGCCAGGGAGGAGAGGACAGTTCCACATTTGCATGGGGGTAAACTGGGAGAACAACTGGGGAGCGAAACAGACTGGGAAACACAGGGTTCCAGCTCAGGGAAACAAAGCCTCAAAACCTCTGATGGTAAAAACTGGTGGGGATTATGGTGGCAGGCAAAAAATTCCAGCCTCACAGGAGAGTTTGGTGGAGAGACCCACAGGGTCCTAGAACTTACACAAACCTACCCATCCAGGAATCAGCACCCAAAGGGCCCAATTTGCTTGTGGGTAGCAGGGAAAGTGAAGGAAAGCCAGCTGAGAGCCCAGCAGATGGCATTGTTCCCTCTTGGACCCCTTCCCCACATACAGCACCACAATGCAGTGACCTGGGTTGCCCTGCTCTGGAGAATATCTAAGGCTCTGTCCTTTACAACATAACAGTTGTGCTGAGACACACACACACACATGCACACATGCACATGCGCACAAATATGGCCCTAATGAAAGAACGGGTCAGAGCTCCAAAAACAGAACCAAGTGATGAAGAGATAGCCATCCTATCAGATGCAGAGTTCAAAACACTGGTAATCAGGATGCTCACAGAAATGTTTGAGTGTGATTGCAAAATGGAGGAAAAAGTGAAGGCTATGCAAAGTGAAATGAAGAGAAAGGTACAGGGAACCAACAGTGAAGGGAAGGAAACTGGGACTCAAATCAACAATTTGGAGCAGAAAGAAGAAATAAACATTCAACCAGAACAGAATTAAGAAACAAGAATTCAAAAAAAGGAGGAGAGCCTTAGGAACCTCTGGGACAACTTTAAACATTTCAACATCTGATTCATGGGGGTGCCAGAAGAAGAACAGCAAGAAATCAAAAACTTATTTGAAAAAATAATGAAGGAGAACTTCTCCAATTTAGCTAAGGAAATAGACTTCTAGGAAGTCCAGGAAGCTCAGAGTCCCAAAGAAGTTGGACTCAAGGAAGCACACACCAAGGCACATCATAATTCCATTACCCAAGATTAAAGAAAAGGAGAGAATCTTAAAAGCAGCAAGAGAAAAGCAGATAGTTACCTACAAAGGAGTTCCCATCAGACTGTCAGCTGTTTTCTCAAAAGAAACGTTGCAGGCCAGAAGGGGCTTGAAAGAAGTATTCCAAGTCATGAAAGGCAAGGATCTACATCGAAGATTACTCTATCCTGCAAAGCTATCATTTAGAATGGAAAGGCAGATAAAGTGTTTTCCGGATAAGGTCAAGTTGAAGGAGTTCATCACCACCAAGCCCTTATTATATGAAATGTTAACTTATCTAAGAAAAAGAAGGTGATCAAAACTATGAACAGTTAAATGACAACAAACTTACAGCTATCACCAACTGAACCTTAAAAAACAAAAGCAAACTAAGCAAACAACAAGAACAGAATCACAGAAATGAAGGTCACATGGAGGGTTAGCAGGAGGTGGAGGGGGGAATGGGGGTGAAGGTACACAGAATAAGTATAAATGGCTGGTACAAAATAGACAGGGGGAGGTTAAGAATAGTATGGGAAATGGAGAAGCCAAAGAACTTACATGTACGACCTATGGATATGAACTAGGGTGAGGAGGAATGCTGTTGGGAGGCAGGGTTAGGGCAGATGGGAATAAAGGGAAGGAAAAATGGGACAACTATAATAGTATAATCAATAAAATTATTTAAAGAAAATGAAATTATCCTATTGTACTTTTTGAAGGTGCTTAGTTTGCAGCTTGTTGAAATCTGAGTTACCTCTCTGTGCTCTGCTACCTAGAACAAATAATTAGCATATTTTCTCTTGGGGCTTCTTCACTTCCCAAATTCCTGGGTATGTATATGCTTTGAGCTAGCCAGTTGTTCAGCAAAAGCCCACTCTCTCTAGGCTTGAGGCAAGGAGGGATCAATCCTACCCTTTCCTCTCGAGAGAATTCATAGCAGAACAACACATCTTACCTATGAAATCCCTGCAAATCTGAGCTTGTTCTTTACCCTAGATCTGACTGGGAGTGGAGTCAGAGAACCAGCAGTGCTTAGCTCTTTTTGATTTTAATGTGTGTATTGTCTTGGGCAGCTCACTTTGGTATGCAGCTTTTATTTTATCATTGTAACTCACAGTATAAAGCACAGCACCATGTATGAGGGGGGACCCAAAAAAACCCCAGAATTATCTTCTGGAAGCTAGGTCCTTTGTAGTGCAGTCTTCCCCACTAGGTGAGTGTTCTAGGAACCCATCTGTATCAGCGTACTAGATGGTGTTGTGAGAGGCTGTGATTGACATCAGTGAATTTTTTTAAATATACTTTATTGATCACAGTTGTCCCATTTCCTACCTTCACTCCCCTCCACCCTGCACACCGTCTCCCACCCACATTCCCCCACTTTAGTTCATGTCCATGTCATACTTATAAGTTCTTTAGCTTCTACATTTCCCACACTATTCTTGCCCTCACCCTGTCCATTTTCTACCTGCCATCTATGCTACTTATTCTCTGTACCTTTCCACCTTCTCTCTTCCTCCCACTCCCCTGTTGTTAACCCTCCATGTGAACTCCATTTCTGTGGTTCTGTTCCTGTTCTAGCTGTTTGTTTTTGTTTTTATTTTAGGTGTGGTTGTTAATAACTGTGAGTTTGCTGTCATTTTACTGTAAATGTTTTTTATCTTCTTTTTCTTACATAAGTCCCTTTAACATTTCATGTAATAAGGGCTTGGTGATGATAAACTCCTTTAACTTGACCTTATCTGAGAAGCACTTTATCTGCCCTTCCATTCCAAATGAAAGCTTTGCTGGATAGAGCAATCTTGGATGTAGGTCCTTGCCTTTCATGACTTGGAATACTTCTTTCCAGCCCCTTCTTGACTGTAAGGTCTCTTTTGAGAAATCAGCTGACAGTCTGATGGGAACTCCTTTGTAGGTGACTGTCCCCTTATCCCTTGCTGCTTCTAGAATTCTCTCCTTCATTTTAATCTTGGTTAATATAATTATGATGTGCCTTGGTATGTTCCTCCTTGGGTCCACCTTCTTTGGGACTCTCTGAGCTTCCTGGACTTTCTGGAAGTCTATTTCCTTTGCCAGATTGGGGAAGTTCTCCTTTATTATTTGTTCAAACAACTTTTCCACTTGTTGCTCTTCCTCTTCCCCTTCTGGAACCTCTATAATTTGGATATTGGAACATTAAAAGATGTCCTGGAGGTTCCTAAGCCTGTCCTCATTTTTTTGAATTCTTGTTTCTTCATTCTTTTCTGTTTGGTTGTTTCTTTCTTCCTTCTGGTCCACTCCATTGATCTGAGTCCCAGTTTCCTTCCTATCACTATTGGTGGGAACATTTTCCTTTATTTCACTTTGCATAGCCTTCATTTTTTCATCTAATTTGCGACCAAATTCAACCAATTTTGTGAGCATCCTGATTACCATTGTTTCGAACTGTGCATCTGATAGGCTGGCTGTCTCTTCGTCGCTTAGTTGTATTTGTTCTGGAGCTTTGATCTGTTCTTTCGTTTGGGCCATTTTTTTTTTTTTTTGTCCTAACATGCCTATTATGTAGTGAGGGCTGGAGCCTTAGGTGTTTGCCTGGGTCAGGGAATCCAGTCACTGGGTTGTGATGCTATATGTGGAGGAGGGGTCTGAGAGGGAACAATGGTGCTTGCTCCACTCTCTCTCGGATTTCAGTCACTTTCCCTGCTTCCCCCAAGCAAACTGGGCCCTTCTGGTGCTGATTCCCATGTGGGTGGGTTTGTGTACCTTCTAGGCCCCTGTGGGTCTCTCCAATGAACTCTCTGAGGCTGGGGGTCTCTCCTGGCACCTCAGCCTCCACAGGTGTTTTCAATCCGTGTTTTGAGGCTTTCTTTCCTCAAGCTGGGACCCTGGGTTGCATGGTCTGTCTCACTCCCCAGTTTCACCTGGTTTATCTGCGTGCAAATGTGGGACCACTCAGTTCCTCAAGCTGCCTTGTGCACTGCGCCCCTACACAATCCGCTGCCTTGCTGAGTCCGCCCACTGCCGCCTTGCTCCTCCCTCCGGGGTCCATCAGCCACTGCTTTTTTTGCTGCAACCTCTCTCCACCCAGCCACCTGACTCTGCCCCTCCTATCGGTCTGGTTGAATGTGTCTGCTTTAACTCTTTGGTTGTTGGACTTCTGTACAGTTCAGTTTTCTGTCATTATTGGTTGTTTTTTTGTTTCTAAATTGTTGTCCTTATTTTGGTTGTGTGAGGAGGCACAGTGTGTCTACCCATGCCTCCATCTTGGCCAGGAGTCCTCAGTGAATTTTTTTTAACTCTTTCAGTGCATTTGCCCATTTAATGATGGGTGGTTTACAAGCACACCTGCCCACACCATGCTGAGTGTTCAGCAGTTTTTGACCAAAATGGTATGATCCTTGTGCCCCACTCTCCCTATTCACCCAATCTCAACCCAAGTGATTTTTTTTTGTGGTTGTTTCCCTGAATGAAAAAAGTCCTCAAGCAGAAGCATTTTGCTGATGTGGAAGAGGTGAAACAACAAATGGCAGAAGCACAACAAGGCATCAAAATTGATGAGTTCAAAAAACTGTTTTGAGCAGGGGAAAACAACGTCTGTATAGGTGTATTGGGCCAAATAGGGAGCACTTTGAAGGTGACTGAAGTTTAAACATGTAAGAATAAATGTACAATTTTTTATAAATAAATTCCATTTTTTTGGGGAAACCCCTTTGTACTATACATAACTTGGTACTTATGTAGTAAAAATACAAAAATATACAAGGGAATGATAGATACAGATTTGTATATAATGATTTCCTGTGAGGATGAAGGGGATGATGAGGAATATAAGGGGATAGGGTTTAGGTCTGTTTGCAACATTTTATTTCTTCTTAGAAAAGTTTTAAATCAATATAGCAAACCGTTGATAACTGTTTACATTTAGTGGTGGATACAGAGCTACTTTTTAATATTATCTCTGTACAGATATTTTTTCTGTGTATTTGAAATGTTTTATCATTTAAAATTAACTGGAAAAATGAATCTAGGGTACAGTGATTTTCTGCAGGTTTCTCTCCCCTTTACTCTCAAAGACAGAGAAAATAGAGGTCATCTGATAGAAATGATCCCAACTCCCCACCGTCAGATGCACACATGTGCACGCATCCTTTATTTTTTTCCTCTAGGTACAGCGGAGTCACTGTCTCTTCATCTCTACTCTGGCCCCCCTTCCCTCTAACCTTCTCAGGAAGCTTAATCTGTCAACACCCTACTCTCTTCAACCTACCTCTACAGATTTCCTGTCCACACTGGAATATGTGCTAGTTTCTTAGTTAAAAAACAAAAACAAACAAACAAACAAACAAACAAACAAAACTCTCTGCCTCAAGCCCAGCTAATGCCCTATGTCTTTCCTCCTCTTCATAGTCAGACTTATCCTGAGATGTTTACTTGGTTATCTTTATTTTCACACCTCCTACTCTTCAACCTACTCCAGTCTGGATTGTTTCCCATGAAGTTGTTCTTGTCAAGGTCAACAGGACTTCTGTGTCACTGAATCCAGGGGACATTTTTCAGTTCCCCACTTTGTCACCTCTCTGCAGCGTTTGATGATCATTGACCCTTTTTTGCTTCTTGAAATCCTCTTTCCATGAGTTCCTCATTACTACATTTTTATGATTTTTTTTTTCTGTTTTCTCCTCCATGCCCTCCTATACCAGTTCTTCTTTTCAACCAGCTGTTAAATAGTGAAGATTCCCAGGGCTCAGTCCTAAAGCTTTTTCTCCCTCTGAATTTTTTTCTGTAGTGATAGCATCTACTCCCATGGTTTCTATTACAGTACTTTTGCTGTGACTCCTCTGAGCCTTCCTTGTGACTCCCAAACCTCTACTGGAGGGACCATAGTTGAGGATAAGAGGTAATTTAGGTTCCATACAGGCACCTCAGCTCTTTATCTTCACAGGTAGGCTGCTTTGGGGTAATAAGGTTCTGGATAGAGACCCATAATATAGTGAAAAGAGTGCTAGACCTGACACTTACTTTGGGGAAAAGAACACTACCAGTTCCCACGTACTGTTTCACTGGTCTTTGCACTTTTTTGTCATTATGCATCTATGGGGAAATTTTTTTGAGAGTGCATGCCTGATGTGTGTCTCTACTAACATTGCACACATTATTATACTCCCATGAATAGGAACTTCTAGGTATATATTTCTTTTGTCCATGATTTTGTTTAATTTCCACATCTGCATTTTATAGATAAAGATACTAAAGATCAAGAAAGTTTAGTATCTTGTCCAAGATCACAGAAGTTACTAACTGGGGTATATGTGACAAATCCCAGACCATTTGAGGCCTCAGTTACAATGTTGCAGATTTCAGCTATAATCTGCAAGGGTTCTTCCATCTCTGAACAACCTGTGCTCCTCTGCAGTTGCTAATTACTCACCTAAGATATAATCTCTGATTTAAATATTTAGTAAATAATGTGTTATGATGATCCATTTGTTAATAACTAGAAATTTTAGGCATTAGTAGGTGGTGGAAGAGAAAATAAATTCTTAAAGTAGTGTCAGATTAGTTTAGTGTTTGGTATATAGCCATGCGCCACTTAATGATGGGGTATGTTCTGAAAAAGGCATTGTTAGGCTATTTGGTCATTGTGCAACCATCCTAAAGTACACTTACACAGACCTACATGGTGTAGCCTACTGTGCACCTAGGCTGTATGGTATAGCCTCCTGTTCCTACAGTGCAATCCTATACAGCATGTTACTGTACAAAACAATGAGAAGTTAAATCAAACATGAGAAAAGGATGTAATCAAGAGATGCAGTAAACATGAGATGTATGAGGCTGCAGCTGGCATAATATGGCATACAGTTTTACAGAAAACTCTTTTTTTCCAATAAGTAGAAAGAGCACTTGAAGATGATAAAATGTAATTATAGTAAATACATAAGCCAGTAATATAGTCACACTTGCTATCATTATCAAATAGTATGTACTGCATATAATTGTGTGTGCTATATTTTTGATGACTGGCAACATCATAGGTTTGTTTGCACTAGCATCACCAAAATTATATGAGTGATGCTTTGTGCTGCAAAGTTAGGGCAACTACGACATCACTAGGTGATAGGAATTTTTCAGCTCCATTGTAATTTTATGGAACTGCCATTGTGTGTATGGTCCATCACTGACCTAGTTGTTGTTATTTGGGCATGACTGTAAAATACAGTGACACTTTATTCTGCTTACAGGTATGTGTGGCACAGAGTAGTTCCCCCTTGTCAGCAGGGGATAATTTCCAAGGCCCCCCAAAGATGCCTGAAATTTGGATAGTACCCAGTCCTTGGTATTCTATTTTCCCCTATGCATTCACAACTATAGTAAAGTTTAATTTATAGATTAGGCCCAGTGAGAGGTTAACAACCACTAATAATAAAATAGAACAGTTATAACAATACACTAATAAATGTTATGTGAATGTTGTCCCTCCCTCCCGTAACTTTTGTATTTTTCAGTCTAAACCTGTTCATGAGTCTGTGTAGCCATCCCTCACGTGTAGTAAATGTCTTGGTGTCGCTCACTTCGGGGGATCCGTTGCTGAAGTCTTTGTATGGGCTCAGTGCTTTCTGGAGAAACAGGTCGCTGTCAGTTTGACCACATTATCTTCCACTCACAAATGTAATGCTTTTTTCCATGTTAACTAAGCACTTACCATGCACTGTGGCCTTAGCTTTTGAACTTTGAGTTGTGACAGCAAAACTAGCGCAAATTTCATTTTCCTTCACAATTTCGTGGATAGATTCATAAGAACACTTGATCGTAGCAATCTAAGTGTATGATTTTTTTCTTTCCTTAAGTCAAGAACTTTCACTTTTTCACTTAAAGGAAGCACTTTACAGCGTCTGTTTGGCATAATCTAAATTGCCAGGATCACTACTCTTGAACTTTGGGGTCGTTTTTAAGTAAAGTAAGGGTTACTTGAAAACAAACACTGCAGTGCCACGGCAGCTGATCTGATCACCAAGATGGCCACCAAGTCACTAATGTGCTGGTGGCCTAGGCAGCATGGAGGTGCTGGGCAAGAGTCATGCCCTGCGTGGACAGAGTGGGTGGTGCGAGGTTTTACAGGGTCATGCTACTCAGAATGGCTTGCAATGAAAAACTTATGAGTTGTTTATTTTAGAAATTTTCCATTTAATGTTCCCATACTGTGGTTGGCCATAGAGAAGTGAAACAGCAGAAAGCAAAAACCACAGATAAGGGGTAGGGGGTACTACTACATTTAAAAGATCAGTAGCAACAGTCACTTCAAACATAAGTTACAAAGTAGCCATGATATGGAATACCATAGGTAATTCTGTTAGAATATTTTCATGAAGATTTGTAGGTAATTACTTTTCAGCATTTCCCCCTACAGCAAACTGAAGCCTATTATTTCTCTAAGTATTTGAGTTGCAGTAAATACCTGCCAGTGTAGTAGGTGCCTCTCTGCCCACACTGTCAGCAAAAACATTTTCATTTAGAGACCATCTCAGTTCAGTGCACTTTCTTTCCATCAGCTCCTTTTTTTGCTATATAAAAATTGCTGTGATCAAAATAGCTGTCATTGGCCTCCAAAGCATTTTCCATAGGCTTTGTTCTGTTTTTAGCTTTCTTTAGAACTTAAAAGAGAAATAGGAAGACAATGTAGATTAACACCTATCTGAGAAATCCCAAAATTAGAGACAGCCATTTGGTTTGCATGATTTGTAGTATTTTCAAATTAGGATCATACCATTCCAAACAGACTTTTAGGCTATTCTAAAATAATAATTTATTTTAAAACTGCTGCAACTACCAACATTTAACCATTAAACTGAAATGAGGATAGATAGACATTGGTGATTTTTTTTCCAATGAGGAGTGCTTCTGTAATCTGTCTGTTCTCTAAGAGACTGATATGGGCAGTATAAAGCCATTATTTCTTATTCCTTAAGCCCACATAACCTGAAGCTTAGATTCCTCAGTGCTTCTAATTATTCTAGGTCAGGCCTAAAGTAATCAAACACAGCAGCTCTTAAGATATCTGGATTTGAGAGAGGTCATCCCTGTGTTGGGAGTACTTTAAAATTTGACTAGCTCTCCTGCATCCCGTAATCACTTTGAAATAAATTTCTAGATACATCCATGAAATTCTGCATTTTAGAAATCCTGAGGTTATTATTCACCTGCTCTGTTCCGTTCTCCACTGAGAGGTCTAGGTATACTAGAGCTTTTGCCAAATCTAGTGCTAAAAATTCAAAGAGTATGTAGAAAAGCCAAGGACACTGTCAAAGAAATGAAACTAAAACTGTAATTGATTATAGAATTTGATGCTGAGGAGAGTAAAAAAAAGTGCATTTGAAAAATCAGTGAATGTTAATTGTTGCAATCTTTTTGGAAAGTAGTGTATCATTATGTATCATACATCTTTTAAAACTGTGTACCCTTTGAGCTAGAAATTTCACTGGCTAAAATCTGTCTTGAAGAAATAATCAAATACTTGGGCAAATATTTACATATTTTAAGCAATAGGCAGTTGAATAGAGCAAGTACAGACTTTGAAGCCAGGTTGCTTCAATTCAAATCCTGGTTCTTCTGCTTATTGCTAATGTAGATTTGCTTAACTTCTATATGTTTTTCAGTTTGTCCATCTGTAAACTAATGAATAGTTTCCTGCTCATAGACTTCTTGTACGGAGATAATAGTAATCCCCTCTAGTACCTGTTAGCCATCACAGCAATGCTGTTTAACAAGTTGTCCTCAAACTCAGTGACATACCATGAACATTTATTTCTTAGTCATACATCCATAGGTCAGTTGGGATTCCACTTTTCTAGGGTAGGCTTGGCTCCAGGCCATGGGTTTGATTCATGTGGGCTATAGTGTCATTTATTCTCCTGGGATCAGTGTACTACCAGGGATCTGTCCTTCCCTAATTAGTATCTAAAGTTCAAGAGCTCCAATTGTACGCGCTCGCGCTCTCTCTCTCTCTCTCTCTCTCTCTCTCTCTCTCTCTCTATATATATATATATATATATATATATATATATATATATAATTGATTACCTATTACATTTGTCCCATTCCCCACTCCCTTTATTCCCCTCTGCCCTGTACCTCCCCTATCACCCGCATTCCCCCCAAGCTTAGTTCATGACCATGGGACATACATACAATTTCTTTGGCTTGTCCATTTCCTATACTATTCTTTTTTTAAATATATTTTATTGATTATGCTATTACAGTTGTCCCATTTCCCCCCTTCACTCCCCTCCACCCTGCGCACCCTCTCCCACCCACATTCCCCCCTTTAGTTCATGTCCATGTGTCATAAGTTCTTTAGCTTCTACTTTTCCCACACTATTCTTGCCCTCACCCTATTTTCTATTTACCATCTATGCTATTTACTCTCTGTACCTTTTCCCCCTCTCTGCTCCTCCCACTCCCCCTGTTGATAATAACCCCCCCATATGTTCTCCATTTCTGTGTTTCTGTTCCTGTTCTAGCTGTTTGCTTAGTTTGCTTTTGTTTTTGTTTTAGGTGTGGTTGTTAATAATTGTGAATTTGCTGTCATTTTACTGTACATGTTTTTTATTTTCTTTTTCTTAGATAAGTCCCTTTAACATTTCATATAATAAGGGCTTGGTGATGATGAACTCTTCTAACTTGAGCTTATCTGAGAAGCACTTTATCTGCCCTTCCATTCTAAATGTAAGCTTTGCTGGATAGAGCAATCTTGGATGTAGGTCCTTGCCTTTCATGACTTGGAGTTCTTTCCAGCCCCTTCTTGCCTGCAAGATCTCTTTTGAGAAATCAGCTGACAGTCTGATGGGAACTCCTTTGTAGGTGACTGTCTCCTTATCTCTTGCTGATTCTCTCCTTCATTTTAATCTTGGCTAATGTAATTATGATGTGCCTTGGTGTGTTCCTCCTTGGGTCCAACTTCTTTGGGACTCTCTGAGCTTCCTGGACTTCCTGGAAGTCTATTTCCTTTGCCAGATTGGGGAAGTTCTCCTTTATTATTTGTTCACGTAACTTTTCCACTTGTTGCTCTTCCTCTTCTCCTTCTGGTACCTCTATAATTCGGATGTTGGAATGTTTAAAGATGTCCTGGAGGTTCCTAAGCCTCTCCTCATTTTTTCAAATTGTTTCTTCCTTCTTTTCTGATTGTACGTTTCTTTCTTCCTTCTGGTCCACTCCATTGATTTGAGTTCCAGTTTTCTTCCCATCACTATTGGTTCCCTGTACATTTTCCTTTATTTCCATAGCATTCATTTTTCATCTAATTTGCAACCAAATTCAACCAGTTCTGTGAGCATCCTGATTACCAGTGGTTTGAACTGTGCATCTGATAGGCTGGCTGTCTCTTCGTCGCTTAGTTGTATTTGTTCTGGAGCTTTGATCTGTTCTTTCATTTGGGCCATTTTTTTTTTTTTTTTGTCTTGAGACACCTGTTATGTAGTGAGGGGCGGAGCCTTAGGTGTTCACCCGGTAGGGGCAACCCAGTCCTTGGGTTGTGATGCTCTGTGTGGGGCCCAGTTGAGAGGGAACAATGGCGCTTGCTCCACTCTGCCAGATTTCAGTTACTTCCTCCACTCCCCATAAGCAAATTGGGCCCTGCTGGTGCTGATTCTTGGGTGGGTGGGTTATGTACATTTTAGGACTGTGTGGGTCTCTCCAACAAACTCTCCTGTGAGGCTGGGAATCTGTCCCAGCACCTCATCCCCCATGGGTGTGTTCAATCAGTGTTTTGAGGCTTTATTTCCCCATGCTGGGACTCTGGGCTGCGCTGGACTCTCACTCCCCAGTTTCGCCTGGTTTATCTGCATGTGAATGTGGGACTGCTCAGCTGCCTTTTGTGTTGGGTCCCTCCACAATCTGCTGCCTCTCTGGGTCCTCCTGCTGCTTCTTTGCACGCTCAGGGTCTGCCAGCCGCCCTTTTGTGAGCCCTCTCCATCCCAGCTTCCTCCTACCCATCTGGATGAATGTATCTACTTTAACTCCTTGGTTGCTGGACTTCCATACAGTTCAATTTTTCTGTCAGTTCTGGTTGTTTTTTGTTTCTAAATTGTTGTTGTCCTTATTTTGGTTGTGCGAGGAGGCACAGTGTGTCTACCTACGCCTCCATCTTGGCTGGAAGTCTCTTCATCTTTTTAACAGGTAAATTTTCACATTTTTAGGAAGAATCCTAGTTATCTCTGATCTAAATTCTAAAGGTTTTATTTGCATGAGCATATTCTTTGTTATGATTTTTTTTAAACTCTAGAATTAAAATCACAACATGGAGCAGATAATTTTCACTTTTTCTCAGAATCCTGATTCATATTTCTTATGCTTATAGACTGACAACATCAAAATGCAAGAACACCTGGGGAATTAGTTGTGTGGGGTGATCCTTAAGCCTGTGGCTAGTTTCAGCGGTAACTACTATTTCAATGTGGTGTCAAAGCATGTAAAAATGCTCAATACATATATTGTGTATATATATGTATAATAAATGAAAAAATCAACTTTCAAAATAATATAAATGGTATATTCCCAATTTTGCCTTTTAAAAAAAGTCACCAACAGTAGAAACAGCAAGGAAATAAACTAAAATATCTGTTTTGAGATATAATTGTCTTGAAAATGTCAAGGATGGTGTGATTGTGGATGATTTCTATTTTTCATCTCTATGACACAGATTTTCTATAATGACTATGTACTACTTTTTTAATAAGGAAAAATGACATTTGTATATAGGTGCTCAGAATATTTATTTAAAAATATATCTGTAGGATCTATATAGGTCTCCTAATTGCTTTAAAATTTTTTTACTGTGAAATATATCATTCATATAGACTTACTTGAAGTATATAAGCATAATTTAAATTATAATTAGAAGGCAAGTGACCATGCAAGTGCAACTTGAGTTAAGAAATGAAGTTTTTCTAGTACCTTCACTGACCCCCATGTACCCCTCTCCAACAAAGCATTAATTTTAACATGCTCCAAACTTCTGTGACAATCATTTATGTGCTGTTTCAGGTAGTTTAAGCCCTGATCATGTCTGTCTAAAATGTTTGATGTTCTTAGCTCTGTTGAACTTGACAGAACAGAGGCATACAACATACTTTCTACTGACTAGCATCTTTCAGCATTATGTTGAGATTTATCCACACTGACACATGTAGCCACAGTTTGTCCATTTTCTTTGTTGTGGAATATTCCACCGTTCGATTTTTTTTATTAAGCAATTTACTTCATTTTATACACAATCAATATATAAATTTTAAAATGGATACATTTCTCTTTAAGTTGTAGAAAAAAAACACATAATGTAGAGCCACAATCTATGCCTGACTCTATGAGAGACACTGTGTGTCTCAGATTTCATCCACTGTTCTGGAACTCATGGACTCAGGAAGTTTGGAAAAGATAATAAGAACATATAGTTCAACCATATGCTGATATGACATGAGGCTTAGAATGATTAAACAGCTTTGGCCCTGAGTCGGTTGTTCCAGGAGGAAATGTAAAGACATAAATGTCACAGAGTTCCCTGGGGGTATGCATGCAACTTTAGTTCTTAGCCAATAAAAAATGACTTTTCTCACCAAAAGTTGAAGTCTGTAATCCTCTCTTTGCTGCTATTTTAGACAGCACAGCCCAGACACATGTTTAAGAGAGCTGCTAGGCCTAGAAAACAGATCAAAGCCATCCCAGGGTTAAAAGAGAAGGTACACAGAAGGCTTTTAATAAACAAACAGACAGCTAGCATTTTACAGAGCATCTGGGAGGCAGGTGTAGCCTCCATTAGCATTCTACATAAAAGGAACATTAACATTCTCAACAGCAAATGAAAATAACTCAGTCACCAGATTCTTTAATATCCCAGTGTAAAAAGATGGGGTTACGAAAACTAAGTGTTCTGATTTTCTGCTGCTATATAACAAACTATCTCAAAACTTAATGGCTTACAACAATAATTTATGTCTTTTGTGGTTCTGAGGGTTGACTGCACTCAGCTGGTCAGTTACGTCAGGTTTTGCATGCATTTGTGACTAGGGCTGGAGTTATGTAATGAAGGGCTGACTGGGTTGGACCTGAAGATGGTTTCTTCACTCACATGTTCAGTCCCTCAGCTGGAATGCCTGGAACAAATTCATGTGGCTAGCCATACATCTTCAGAGTGTGTGCTCAGGGTAGTCAGGCTTCTTACCCAACTGTTGACTTCCCACTGACCAAGCTGGGAGCTGCATCATTTCTGCCACACTCTTTTATTTACACAGGACCACCTCAGATCCAATGTAGGGGCACTACATCAGGGCATGAATACTAGGAGGCATGGTTTACTGAGGGGTCATCTTTGGAGACTAGCTAACACTCTAGGATAGGATCAGCAAAGCAGGGTCTAGGGATGAGGAGAAAAGCAATGTGGAGGACCCAGCCAGAACAGAGACAATTTTCTTGGTCATTCTGATTAAAGATTCTTCCTTCTTTCTTAGTGGGGAAGAAATGGAACTTGCAATTAAAATCCATTAATAGTGTGTTGTTGTATATATGTTTAAAGTTGACTGCATATAGTTCTAATTCCATTATCATAGGCTCAATAACAGTCAACTGATCTTTAGCTTAAACACACAAAGTCTCAAGTAAAAGAACTACTTGAGATGTGGTTATAGATACGTTTCTGAATAAGAGTCACATCATCTTATTATTTCAGTTAAGATTCTGGCACCAAGAATGGGCAAGTCAGGTGTCCATTTTTTCCTTTCAGTTGGCCAGCAGCACCACACTGGGTCTTAAACTTACTAAAACATACGATAGCCACATGCAAATCTTACATGGGAATCCTAGTCAGTGCTCAAATTCACTAACAATTCACTTACTAAAATAAAGTTTAGCTACATTTTTACCTAAACTTGGAGAATAAAAAGCATAGTCCCTTTAAACTCCAGATTCTAAAGCATATTTTAGGGCAAAATATATTTGGAATAGCTACTTTTAAGGTTATACAACCTAATTAATATAATGTAATTTTCAACACAGTTTAGAATCTTGGAGTATCCAGAGGCTAACTGATTATAACTTAGAATAAACTTGATCTTTGTAAAAGGATTATAAAACAGAAATTAATTTTAGTTACTGTCCTGTGAGGTTAATTAAGGAGGCTGCTAGGTGCTGAGGCTTCCTTTCCCTGTATTCATTTGTAAGACTTTGAGGAAAAGTAGCATTTAAATAATGAAACTTAACTTCATTCTGATACAAGAGAAAAGCAGATGTATATATTCAAATACTGGGGTAGCTAGAGAAGAGGTGGAAGATGTCGTTTACCTCTTCATAACAACATTCTGCCTTTATGTCATTGAAAAGACTGGTTGCTCAGGAAATGTGATCCAAAAGAAGCTACCATTTCTATGACCTGAGAGTCAGAGTGGGGATTTTATTCCCGTTGGTAGGGCCCCTGCCGTAGATTTCCAGTAGCCCTAGAGGGAACAACTTTAATTTAAAAATACAGCAGTTTGAGGCTCTGGCTGGGTAGCTCAGTTGGTTAGAGCATCGTCCCCCATATGCTAAGGTTGGGGATTCAATCTGGGTCAGAGCACATACAACAATCAACCAATAAATGCACTAATAAGTGGAACAACAAACTGATGTTTCTCTCTCAAAAAATCAATAAATAAAAAGTTTTTTTTAAAAGAATACAATAAGAGAAAAGACAAAGATGACAGCATAGGTAAACACGGTCATACAGCCACATCAAAATTACAATTAAAATAGAGAACAACCATCACTAAGAACCATCAGAAATCAAGTTGAATGGAATTAAAGAAACCACATCCATCCAGACTAGTAGGAGGGGCAGAGATGAGGAACAAGTTGGTCCTACTTCCACATGTGGTGGCTAAAAATTTGGGAGAGCTATCTCAAGAAAAAGGAGTCCTAGCCCCACACCAGGCCCCCCAGCCCAGTGTTCCAGTGCCAGGAAGATTAAGTCCCCATAAATTCTGGCTGCAAATATGAGCCAGGATTGAGTCAGTGGAAGAAACTTTTGAAGTCCCAAGTTGTTCCTCCTAAAGAACCCACACACAGACTTAATCGGACTCACTCCTTTTGAGTTCCAGCGCCAGAGTAGCACTGAAAGGCACCAGTGGCACACAGGGAGAAAGTGCGTGTCTGGCATCAAGGCAAGAGCTGGGGACAGCTTTCTCCCAGACAGAGAGGCAGGCCATTCTCCCTTTCTGATCCTTCCCTCCACAAATCCACAGAACTGGCAGACTGGTGCCATATCTGAGACTCCATCAACCTAGCTAACACTGTTTGCCCTGCCTTGGATATTCCCAGAGACTCTGCCCCTCCCAATTTACAGGCCCACTCAAGCTGCTCTTCCATATGAAAGGCTGGTCTTGGCTCATGCTTCACAACTTCCCAAATCCTATCAAACAAGCAGCAGCTGACCTCAGTGAGCCCCAGGTCCTGCACTAGTAGCAGCCAGCCTGGATTCACAGTTTGGCTTGTATGGGAATCTCCAAGCCCAGCACAAGTATCAGCCATCTCAGATTGCTTTATAGCTCATGCAGGGTGGCCCTGAGCAAAACACAGGTGGAGGCTGACCTTGGCCTGCACCACCCAGGATACCCCAGAGCCTGCATATCCAGTGGACAGCTGCAGACCACATCAGAGCACCACCACCTGCCCCTGCACAGCTGACCCTCCATGACCTCATGGCTGACCCCCTTTCAGACCACCCTCATTTAAATGCTCCCAGGAACTTACTGCATGCTCTCATATTGGGCCCTTCCTGTGGTGTGTAAGTGTCTGCCCTTTTTGCCAGTTCCCCAGTATCTTTTACCTCCTTTGGCTGCCATCCTTACTCAGGGCAAAAGTTCCCAGCAACTTCCAGAGTGGGCATTTTTCCCCTGCCTCTTGCAGAGGTGCTATATCCCAGACATGTCACAAGTCCCTGAATTCAGGTTCTCACAGTTAGGTACACAATTCCACAATTTGCTCTAAGCAGCAGCCCTCTTCCCTTCAAGAAGGCATGGCTATTAACTTGCCATTGTTATGAAATGTATCTTAAACTTTCAGGGGACCCTCCCTCTGTACCCCCTTGTGGTTTCATCATTTGTATCTTTTCCACCTCCAGTGATTTGTCTTTATTTGTAATAAGATATTACTACTAATGTACTGTAGTTATAAAGAACTGCTTCTAATTGTTATTCCAGACAGGTTATATTTTTATAATTAGCAGTATTATGCTTTAAAGGCTAATTTAAAATAAAGTGATAGTATCATGTATATTTGATTCTTTCAACCCCATAATTTTTGTTTTCATTTTATCATGTAACTGTAATACAGGATTTCTCAGCCTGAGCACTATTGATATTTGTGCCAGGTAATTCTTTGTGTTGATGTTGTTTTTGTTGTTGTTGTTGTTGAGGGGGGTGACTTTTCTGTGCATTCTAGGATGTCGAGCAGCATCTCTGTCCTGTACCTGTAGGATTCCAGTAGCACTCCCGAGCTGTGAAACAAACATTATCTCCAGACATTGCCAAGAGCTCCCTATGAGACAAAGTAGACTCTGCTTGAGAATCATAGTCATAGTATATTTACTAAAGTTCTCATCATGCTGTTCAGGATCATAATTTGGAATACAGCAGTGTGTCAGCAGTAGCTAGGCACAAAATCAGTGGAGTAGAAATGTTGCTAGGCAGTATTTTGGATAGTTCAATAGGTCAACATAAATAAAAACTGGAAACATTTTAGTGAGTGCCAGACAGGGCAATAAAATTAGTTAATAGCTACACATGTCATTTATGGCTGTTTTTCATCAATCACTATTTTAAACATAAAGCAGCAGGATCTGTAGACGTTAGAGCACACATGAAGGCCCTTGTACTGTTTTATGTTACAGCAAAGTCACAGTGATTTTCCATGGCATGCAGGACTGAAAATGTGTTTCACTCCTTTTGTCATTATGTCTACAACAGGTGATCCCCGGTGCCCTGCTGGGAGTGTCATCAATCTAACTTCCTCTCCAAAATTTTTGGCATTCTGCATCATGACAAGCACTCAGTGTGCAAGCCAATTCACAGGATGTTTTTCAGTTTAAACATATGCCAGGGAAAAATTTTAAATGTAGCTATTTGAGTTATATAGAAAAGCAAAGTAATTTTGATTTATTAAATTGGATATGCTTGAGGGAGTT
This sequence comes from Anoura caudifer, assembly GCA_004027475.1. Classification (NCBI taxonomy): domain Eukaryota; kingdom Metazoa; phylum Chordata; class Mammalia; order Chiroptera; family Phyllostomidae; genus Anoura; species Anoura caudifer. Next base: position 97,164 of record PVKU01004627.1, on the reverse strand, counting down.
AAAGCCTTAACTTCCAATATCTATTAAACTTACTCTGCATTAGAAAGCATTTTATGGTTGTTTTATTGACCATTTGTACAAAAACCTAAATAAAAGTTACTGATGGAGAATATAAAGCACAGTTGACATCACTAGACTTTTTTGAGGCGGGTGTCCAGAGGAAGGTAAGGTAGGACCAAATTTTAAATGCTGGGCGAGAACCCTACTCACCAGGAGAGACTGTGCTGTTTTCTTTACTCAGCGACTTATTCCTGCTGCAGAGCAAAGCAAGAAGAGGAAAAAACAATAAAGTGTCAAGTCATCCCCAATTCTTTTACTAAATGAGTTGAGATTAATCTTGTTTTAAAACCTTGTCTCAAAAAAAAATGGAATAAAAATCCTAGAGGAGAACATAGGCAGAAAAATCTCATATATCCCACACAGCAATATTTTCACCAATATGTCCCCTAGAGCAAGGGACATAAAGTAAAAATAAACAAATGGGGTCTCATCAAAATAAAAAGCTTCTGCACAGATAAAGAAAACAGCATTAAAATGAAAAGAGAACCAACCATATAGGAAAACATATTTGCCAATGATACCTCAGATAAGGGTTTGATCTCCAAAATATATAGAGAACTCACATGACTCCACTCTAGGAAGACAAACAACCCAATTAAAAAATGTGCAAAGGATTGAACAGACACTTTTCCAAGGAGGATATACAAAGGGTCCAGAGACATATGAAAAGATGCTCAGCATCACTAGCCATCAGAGAGATGCAAGTAAAACCATAGTGAGATAGCACTTCACACTGGTGAAAATGGCCATCATAAACAAATCAACAAACAACAAGTGTTGGAGAGGATGTGGAGGAAAGGGAACCCTAGTGCTGTTGGTGGGAATGCAGACTGATGCAGCCACTATGGAAAACAGTATAGAATTTCCTCAGAAAACTAAAAATGGAACTGCCTTTTGACCCAGCAATTCCACTGCTGGGATTATACCCTAAGAACACCAAAACACCAATTCAAAAGAACTTAGACACCCCAGTGTTCGTAGCAGCATAATTTACAATAGCCAAGTGTTGGAAGCAATCTAAGTGCCCATCGGTAAATGAATGGATCAAAAAACTGTGGTACATTTACACAACGGGATGCTACACAGCAGAAAGAAAGAAGGAGCTCCTACCCTTTGTGACAGCATGGATGGAACTGGAGAGCATTATGCTAAGTGAAATAACCTAGGCAGTGAGGGATAAATACCATATGATCTCACCTGTAAGTGGAACCTAATCAACAAAGCAAGCAAGCAAAATATAACTAGAGACACTGAAATTAAGAACATACTAACAGAAACCAGAGGGGAGATGGAAGGGGATAATGGGGGGGGGGAAGGGGGAAGGGTTTTCAGGAACATGTACAAAGGACACTTGGACAAAGCCAAAGAGGGGTAGGATCAAGGGTGGGGAGTGGGGAATGTCTGGGGTTGGGGGGGCTGATGGGGTAAAATGGAGAAAACTGTACCTGAACAACAATAAAAATAAAAATAAATAAATAAATAGGACTTCTGGCCAAGGTGGAGGTGTAGGTAGACACATAGTGCATCCTCGCACAACCAAAATAAGGACAACAAAAATTTAGAAACAAAAAAAAAAATAAACGGTACTGAAAACGGGACAGAAAATTGACCTGTATGGATGTCCAAGAACCAAGGAGTTAAAGTAGACACGTTCATCCAGTCTGGTAGGAGGGGCGGAGTCAGGCAGCTGGGCAGAGAGGGGTCGCAGCAAAAAAAGTGGTGGCTGGCAGACCCTGGGTGTGCAAAACAGCAGGTGGTGACCCCAGGCGCCTGGGGTGGCAGCAGGTAGACCCAGCAAGGCAGCAGGTTGTGGAAAGGTGCAGCGCACAAGGCGGCTGACCCGGTGGTCCCACATTCCCACGCAGATAATCCCGGTGTAACGGGAGCGAGACAGACCTTGCAACCCAAGATCCCAGATCAGGGAAATAAAGCCTCAAAACACCAATTGAAAACACCTGTGGGGGTTGAGGTGCTAGGAGAGACTCCTAGCCTCACAGGAGAGTTCATTGGAGAGACCCACAGGGGCCTAGAAGGTACACAAACCCACCCATGCTGGAATCAGCACCAGAAGGGCCCAGTTTTCTTGGGGGAAGCAGGAGAAGTGCCTGAAATCCAAGAGAGAGTGGAACAAGCGCCATTATTCCCTCTCAGACCCCTGCCCCGCATACAGCCTCACAACCCAGGGACTGGATTGCCCCGCCATGGTGAACACCTAAGGCTCTGCCCCTCACTGTGTATCAGGTGTGTCAAGACAAAAAATTGGCCCAAATGAAAGAACAGATCAAAGCTCCAGAAAAAAAATACAACTAAGCAACAAAGTGATAGCCAACCTATCAGATGCACGCTTCAAAACACCTGGTGATCAGGATGCTCACAGAACTGGTTGAATTTGGTCGCAAATTAGATGAAAAAATGAAAGCTACACTAAGTGAAATAAAGGGAAATGTAGAGGGAACCAATAGTGATGGGAAGAAAACTGGGACTCAAATCAATGGAGTGGACCAGAAGGAAGAAAGAAACAACCAATCAGAATGGAAGGAAGAAACAAGAATTCAAAAAAATGAGGAGAGGCTTAGGAACCTCCAGGACATCTTTAAATGTTCCAACATCCAAATTATAGAGGTTCCAGAAGGGGAAGGGGAAGAGGAAGAGCAACAAGTGGAAAAGTTACCTGAACAAATAATAAAGGAGAACTTCCCCAATCTGGCAAAGGAAATAGACTTCCAGGAAGTCCAGGAAGCTCAGAGAGTCCCAAAGAAGTTGGACCCAAGGAGGAACACACCAAGGCACATCATAATTACATTACCCAAGATTAAAATGAAGGAGAGAATCCTAGAAGCAGCAAGAGATAAGGAGACAGTCACCTACAAAGGAGTTCCCATCAGACTGTCAGCTGATTTCTCAAAATGAGATCTTGCAGGCAAGAAGGGGCTGGAAAGAATTCCAAGTCATGAAAGGCAAGGACCTACATCCAAGATTGCTCTATCCAGCAAAGCTTTCATTTAGAATGGAAGGGCAGATAAAGTGCTTCTCAGATAAGGTCAAGTTAAAAGAGTTCATCATCACGAAGCCCTTATATGAAATGTTAAAGGGGCTTGTCTGAGAGAAAGAAGTTAAAAAACATGTATAGTAAAATGACAGCAAACTCAGTTATTAACAACCACACCTAAAATAAAAACAAAAACAAACAATAGAACAGGAACAGAAATACAGAAATGGAGATCACATGGAGGGTTAGCAACAGGGGAGTGGGAGGAGCAGGGAGGGGGAAAAGGTGCAGAGAATAAGTAGCATAGACGGTGGGTAGAAAATAGACAGGGGAGGGCAAGAATAGTGTGGGAAATGTAGAAGCTAAAGAACTTGTGACACATGGACATGAACTAAAGGGGGGCATGTGTGTGGGAGAGGGTATGCAGGGTGGAGGGGGGAGTGAAGGGGAAAATGGGACAAGTGTAATAGCATAGTCAATAAAATATATTAAAAATAAAAACCAATCTATATAAATAAATATATTTATATAAATATATATTTATTTTCATATATATACATATGAAAGAAAAATAGTATAAAACCAGGAAAAAAACATGTAAAATATTAATATAAGATTGGACTTTTAAAAGTAAAATTATGTCATGCTATGATCCTTCTCATTACACTTTTAACTATTTTAGTGGTACTTGTGTGGTAGATTTATTATGTGTTTGTCCCTAACTGGAGATGTGTTGAAAGTGCCTAAGGCAATACTTGGCACATAGTAGAAAATCAGTAATAGTTTCTGAATGAATGTGTGGGAAGGGGATGTCTTGTTATGACAGTTTGTCTTATTGTACAATATAAAGATTTTTAAAGCAGGAGAGAAAAAAAATATACAAAAGAAGGGATGTGCCCATCACCGAACTTGAACAATTATCAACTCACAGACAACCTTGTTTCAACCATATTCCCCATACTTTTCCCTTCCCATATTATTTGGAAGCAAATTCCAGATGTAGCAATTCTTTGATAAATATTTCAATATCTATCTTTAAAAAGATTAGGGCTCTTTTCTTTAAACATTGCCACAGACCCGCCCTGGCTGGTGTGGCTCACTGGATTGAGTGGTGGCCTGTGAACCAAAGGGTAGCTGGTTCGTTTCCCAGTCAGGGCACATGGCTGGGTTGCAGGCTAGGTCCCTAGTAGGGGGCGTGAGAGGCAACCACACATCCATGTTACTCTCCCTCTTTTTCTCCCTCCTTCTACCTCTCTCCAAAAACAAATAAATAAAATCTTTAAAACAAAGAAACAAAAAAAAACTTTGCCACAGATCCTTAGCATACCCATTGAATAAAATATTAAGATAATTCCTTAATATCATCAGGTATCATATCAGTCTTCAAATTTTCAATTATCTCATAAATATCACCCCCATATATTTTTATTTGAATCAGGACTCAAAAAAGATCTGCATACTTAAAAAATTCACATATTGTGGTGATTTGATCTATTTCTTAAATATTTTTAATCATTAGCTTTTCCCCATCCTCTCTTTTTTCCCCCTTATAATTTATTTCATGAAAAAACTGGGTTGTGTGTTGCTGTGTTTCCCATAGCCTGGAGTTTGCTGATTGTATCCTAATAGTGTCACTTACTCAAGTGTCACTTAGGGTCCTCTGTCTCCTGTATTTCCTGTAAACTGGTAGTTGTGGCTAAAGGCCTGATCGGATTCAGATTCAGTTTTCTTCTTGGCAGGTGCAAAAAAGAATAATGGCCGCATTATTGGCTTTTAGCTTAGTGCCTTGCACATTGATTTAGCTAACATTTATTGAGTATTTTTCTATGTGCCTAGGAATGTAGTTATATTCTATAGGTATTATGTCATTTAATCATATTTAAGCCTCATAATACTATTACATATCCATTTCTATCTGCTGACCAGACTTCTTATTAGGGCTATCTTTTTTTTCCTTTTTATTGAATTTATTGGGGTGACACTGGTTAACAAAATTATACAGGTTTCAGGTGTGCAGCTCCACAACACGTCATCTGTATGCTGTGTTGTGTGTTCACCTCCCCAAGTCTTCTTCCATCACTGTTTATTCCCCGTATAACTCTTCTACCTTCCTCCCTCAACCTTCCCCCCGCCCCAGCAGCCACTACTCTGTTTTCTGTGTCCGTGAGTTTCTCTCTCTTGCCCTCTTTTATTTTTTGCTCAATCTCTCCACCCCTCCTACCCAACAGCTGTCAGCCTGCTCTCTATCTCTGAGTCTGTCACTGTTTTGCTTGTTAGTTCATTTTGTTCATTAGATTCCCCATATGAGTGAAATCATACGGTACTTGTTTTTCTCTGACTGGCTTATTTCAGGGCCAAGTAATTTCAAATGTCTTTCAAACAAACCCCTTGGTATAAACCCCCATTGTTGCTTATGTGATTGAATTTGGAATTGTCTGAATTTTCTTTTCACTGGAGTCATTTCAACTATACAGAAGTATCTTGCATTAAAGGCATTTTTATATAAATTAATAAACTTATTATTTTAATAAAAATAAAATAATAAACCTTAAAGACCTATTATTTAACTGCTAATTTGTTGCCCTTATGCTTTTGGTAATGGGATTCACCATGTGTTAACTTTACAAAGACTGATATCTAAACCATAAGTAAGGCCAACAGAATTCAGTACCTCCTGAGTCATCTTTCCTTTGCACTCATTGTCTTCTGCAGGTGCACTTTTATGTCTTTTTCATCTCTTTCCGCTCTCATTGTGTGTTCACAGTACTCACAGGATCCTACTGTTGCCCTGCCTGAGAAACTGGCTTGTGATTTTAAAAGCAAAACTAGCTTTTCATTGTTTGTTTACATATTTTTAATTTTTTTCTGCCCAGTTTTCCCCATAGTCCTAAATTCTACTGTTTATAAAACCAGACCATTGGATCTCCAGACTCAAAAAAGAAATGTTAAATTATCTTGACTAACACTTTTGAAGATTAAACTGTTTGATAGGTGGTTTGTTAACTCCAAAAAGGAATATACTTGTCAAAAAGGACACCTGTGGTTATTGGGGCCCAATTTTGGAGTCTAGCAGCCATTGTCTATAGAGGCCTCTTATGCACACTGCATATCAGGGAAAAGCCTCCGACTGAGCTGCCAGCCTCTTTGCACTGAGTTCCTGCTACCTGAACTGTACCTCATAAAGGACTTCCTGGAATCATATTTTGATCAATGTGCTGAGACTTGCCCCATCTAATTGGAGCTACACAGCTATATCCTCATTTGCATCTTTACTGACTAATCACAGCAGTTCCATTAGAACCAAGCAGGACTTGGGATTCCAAGCAGTCAGAACAGTGCTATTTGAACAAATGAAACTGCAAATTTGGATTTCTCCTTTGCATAAAAATGGACTAATCGAGGACTGGGGCAAGCACATTTCTCTTTTGTATAATTTTTGGTAAAAATCTAAACAATTTTATTTTAAGAAGAGGAGCAACTGAACGCTGCTATAGTTCATTTAAATTTTCTTTCTCAAAAATACATTCCTAAATATACAAACTATACAATCTTGACATTTTAATGCTGCTTTTGCTTTTGTATTTTTCTCATTTGTATAAGCCAGCTGTCCCTTTTCAGAGAGGGAACATGTACTTTTGATTTCCACAGGTTGCTACGTTTCCCTGGTTTGCAAACTATTCACCTGAATAAAGTTTCTCCTTTTACTGTACCCCAGAAGGGGACCCCTGTTGGCTTTAGATTGGTGGTGGCAATCTTTTGTTGGCAGGTTGATGGAGAAAAGGTACCAACCATCCGAAGTTGCAGTTGGATAATAGAGCACTGGGAGCAAAACGATGCAAAGAGGGTCCTATTTTTACAGCTTTACAAGCTGACTTGCAAGGAGTAAAGTATTCTTTATATAGCTTAACCTCCCTTCGCCAATAATTTCTCTTTTAATAGTTGTTTAACGTTCTCAGCTTTGCAGAATATCTATCAGGTGAAGCATTTGGTTGGTTGAATAGAAGGAACATAAGGCATTAGTGAATACAACAGGGAAGTGGGAGTTTGATTTCTTATTCTGGTTGTACCTCACTGTGAGACATTTGGCAACTAGCCAAATTCTTTATTCTTTCTTTTTTAAAACACAGTTATTTTTAGCATAATTGTCCATAAAGAACTTCAGAATTCTTATTGAAACAGTCTTCTGTAAGTTTGTAGTAAATAGAAATTGTGTCTCTCTTTACCTGATCTTACAGGGTGTCCAGGGTGGCCTGGTGCACGTGCTTGTGCTTAATGAGTAGCTTTCAATGCTGGTGGTATTTGAAAGGTTATACATTTTAAAGGGTATTTTGTTCCCTTTTTCCTTGGCAGGACCAAGGAGCTTCCTTTTCTAAGACCAGTACTGTTTGAACTCAGTGAAAGTACACTTTGTTCTAGGAGAATTGCCATATGAAAGCCTAGAATATATATTGAGTTCTTCAAGAAGGGGGGAAAATTGTGTTCTAGGACAGTGGGTGTTGATTTGGTGCTGAATGAATGATTATGCGCTTTTGTACTCACAGGCTCGCTTCTCACATGTGCGGATGAAATATCTTTTCTTTTCCTGGTTGGCAGTTTTTGTTGGAAGCTGGATTATTTATGTGCAGTACTCCACCTATACAGAACTATGCAGAGGAAAGGACTGTAAGAAAATAATAGTAAGTATTTTATATTTTCCGGTATATGGAAAAACCTAGATTAGTAAGTCATATTGATAACATTATAGTCACTACTTATGTATGTAATAATTTTAAAAAGTAAAAGTTAACTTGACCTTAGAGTTGTGCTTCTCAGCATTTTGATATGACCAAGTTAGTAGCACTATTCCCCACTTTGAAAAAAAAATCTACTATTCAGAAGTCTAAATATATAATACAGACTATTGTGAGAACATTTTCATTACAAAGAGGGATTTTTATTTTTCAAATATACTTTAAATTTAGTTTAATCAGACAGGATTTTTAATATCTAGAGTGTGAAAGTGTTACATACAGGAAACCTTCCAGAACACATCTTTTGAATAGATGGAGTCATTCTCAAATACCAGAAATTTATCTGAAAAGCATATACACTTTTTATCATTTAATTTCTATCCTAATGTTTGGCTGTATTTTAGGAAGATCATTCTTTCAGTGTAAGATTTCTAGTAGTAATTGTTGGTTTCATAGCACTAATAGAGGGTCTGGTACAAATAATGCCCCTTTTTTATTACAAAATCTTTTATTACAAAATCATAAGCCTGTAATTCTGTAACATAACAGTGTCACACTCAAGCATACCATATGACATTTTAGGTGAAATGTTCAAATTAAAACTATAAATTATACACCCATATTATTACCCTACCAACCACAGTCAAGGAGGCCTTACTTCTGCTGGACCCTGTATTTTAAACGTTTGAGGATAAGTAAATTTAACACCTTGTTTTCTGCTGATATATTCTGATGTGGATAATATTTAAACATTTCTTCTGAGAATTATATTTTTGCTAACAATGATTGTCAGGATTTCAATTGTTATAGCTTATTAAAGATTCTGTAATTATTGAGTGGTTACTCTTGACCCAACCCAGTGGTGCTAGGTGTGTGCATATTGCAAGGGACCAGATATCCCGACCTTAACAAACTTATATGAGGGAAGAAAATGAATAATTACAGTAAGGTAAAGTAAATATTACAGTAACAAATGTCATAGGAACAAAATATAGGGAGACCTGAGCTTTCTGAAATTCTAAGAAAATAAAAATCAGTTTAACTGTAGGTACTCTATCAGTCAGGATTTTTAAAAAATTATCCTACAGGAGTATTACAGCCTCATAACTAGGCAAGGGATGAATTGCTAAATAATGTAAGATGTATAAGAAGCAGGGGGGTTAATTAGCAAAGGAGAGTCCAGATCAAGGTCCAAAGATATCAATCTTATGTCCATTCCAATTGGTCATTCTAGATCCTTGAGGAATTTTAAGATAGGGGGAACCTCCGGGGCCAGGCAATGTCCTGGGTACTTTACATGGCCACTAATAGTTAACATAATACTATGAAAGCCCCTCCTCCCAAGCCCATTTTACAAATACAGAAACGTGACTCAGAGAGAGAAGAATTTGCCTGTGATTGTGAAGCCAGAATTTGATCCTAATTCTGTCTCTCTATAAAGCTCATACTCTCTCTCCTACCCTCTGTCGGAAAAGACTGACAAAGAAAGCTGAAGTTTAATAAAGCTAACAAAAATCCCTACAAAACTCACCTTCCATGAACAAGAAAGAAGCAGAAGTTTTATTATCAACTATAATAACATATATAACCAAAGTTATTGGAAATGTTTATTTCCCTTCTTCTAGAATACCTTTCTCAAACTAGGTGCCTGGGAGCACATTAAAAGGTATTTCACAGATAGAGATTTCCATGGCCAGATGTATTTGAAAACAGCGGATTAAACAAAGGTAAATAGCTGACTTCACTGAGGACTTCTCAGGGTCTTTAATGCAGTTTTGTGCATTGTGCCTGTCCAGAGAAAGCAAGTGTACTTGATTAGGAAAAGAATCCATCCTCACCACAGCCCTCCCGGGAAGAAATACTAATATCATCTGGTGATGTCAGAACTACTGTTCTAACAGATTAAGCCAAATGAAACAGATATGTTTTTATCCTATATTAATAAAATAACCTTCAAAATGCAAGTGTATGTTGGTACATATTCTGTTATGAGTGAATTATAGTACTTCATTATTTTCCTTTAATTGATAAGAAATGCAGAAAGTAATTCTAGCTAATTTAATGCTTATATTAATAAAACTTGAGAATAATGAAAAAGTTTTCTGAGCCTGAAACGTATCTTTTCTCTAAGACTGGCTTCAAAATATGTAGTCTCTCTGTATTTGGGAATTATGTTTTTAATACTTACCCAAACTAGTAGTACTAAGACAGTATATACTAATATTACATAGGAATTGTTTGATTGGAACTATAAAGCAAACAAAAAAATATTTTTAAAGTATAAAATGAAATATTTTTTTAGTCTTCACCTGAGAATGTTTATTGATTTTAGAGAGAGAGGGAGAGAGAAACATCAATGTGAGAGAGAAACATTGAATGATTGCGTCCCATATGCGCCCCGACTGGGGAAAGGACCCCATACCTAGGTATGTGCCCTGACTGGGAATGGAACCTGCTGCCTTCTGCTGCACAGTGGCCCTTCTGGGGACAGTGCTCCAACCATCTGAGCCGTCCAGCCATGGCAATGAAAGCATTTTTTTTAAAAACCACATATAAGTGGACTTCTGTGCAGTTTAAATTTGTGTTGTTTAAGGGTCAACCACAGCTAGTCTCCACCTTCTGGCTATTGTAAATAATGCTGCTGTGGACACTGGTGTGCAAGTATCTGTTTGAGTCCCTGCTTTCAGTTCTTTTGGGTCTGTACCTAGAAGTGGAGCTGCTGAATCAGATGGTAATTCTGTATTTCACTTTTTGAGGAACTGCCATATTGTATTCCTAATTCTATTAAATACATTTCAGTTCTCTATTGAAAGTATCCATTGTTTTATTTATTTTTCTCCACCCTTGTTCTTGTTTACTTAAACATGAACATAGTTATTTTAAAATCCTTTTTGGATGACTCCAGTACCTGGATCTGTTTCTGTTGTCCATGTTTCTCTCCTTTCTGGTCCTGTCACTTTGTGACAGGCATGCCTTGCCGTGTTTTATATAATGCCTCCAGATAGTTTCCCTTCCCTGGAGTAGGCAGTTAGAATGGTAGTAGATCGTCTTAACCCAATCATGGACAGTTTGGACTGGAGGCTGGGTTGCACCTCTAGTAAAGCTCAAGCTATTTTTGGCTCATCTTCATTCCAAGAACATAGCCCTCTAGGGATTTTAACTGAGAGCCTGGGAATTTATTGGGGTTTCTCCCTCTGGCAGGTTCATAACTCTAATCTGTGTCTCGTGAGACTGCCAAAACGTCTGCTCCGCTTTTCAAAGGCTCTCCAATGAGATTTTTAGCCTCCCATTCTGTAAAGCCTCAGGATTTGGCACATATCCCAACAGGATAACTGGCTGTATGTTTGAGGCTCCCTTAGTTTCCTATAAAGGCTTGCTGGTTTCTTACCCTCACAGCAGCTCTCTGCTAGCTTATAGTTCTGGTTCTCAGACCTCAGCTCATGCCCAGCATCAGCAGAATCCCCAAGGAAAAAAGAGGCTGTGAGTCAGCTTACCTCTCTGAGGTTCTTTCAGCTTCACCTGTACCCCTGGGATTCAGCCCCTCAGGGTCTCAGCCCAAAGCGTAGTGTACCAACATCCCACCCTGGGCAGGGACTGAACTAGATTTTTATCTGCCATAAGACTGTGCATTTCAGGTCATACATTTGAAGGCAATTGAAGCTGCAAATTCTAGGCTCATCTTTCTTGAATCTTACCCTCTCCCAGGTCTTGATTAAATAATGTCTTGTTAGCTCTTTGAAGCTTTAATATGTACTTTAAAATATGTTTTTCTGCTTACTTCTTAGTTCTAATCAAATGATTCTTATGCAATAGTAGTACTGTCTTAGTAGTACTGATCTTACTGGCTTTGGTAAGTTTTAAGAACATAATTCCCAAATGTGGAAAAACTACATTTTTTTAAAAGCCAGCCTTAGGAAAAAGATGTACTTTAGGTTTAGAAAATGTTTTCATGATTTCCAAGTTGTAGGCAAATAAGTGTTAAATTATACTACAATTATGTTCTTCCATTTCTTATCAATTAAATTGACATTAAAGTCTCCAGAGGGCTACTGTAACTACCCCATTTGGAACTTTGTCTCCAAGCTGAGATGGTTGTTTAGGAGCTAGGGATGACAGGTGATCAATAGAGTGTGAGACACAGTTTACCTGTGTTTAAGAATCGTAGTCTGTCTTGTTGTACACAGCTTTCTTCTTCTCTGTCTCTTTCCACCTCCTCCTACATGTGTGTGAGGGGTCATATCTGTTGCAGTGGTTAAGAGCATAAGCATTGGAATAAAAGAGCTTCAGGTTTGAGTTCTACTTTTGTTGTTCCTTAGCTGTATAAGTTTGGGCATGTTTAGCTTCTGTAAAATGAGGATTAATAGTGCTATATGTTTCATCAAATAGTTGTAAGGATAAAATGAATTCATGTATTAAAAGGTTAATAATATTGTATTGTATATTTGAAAGTTTCCAGAAGGGTAGATTTAAAAGTTATCAGAAGAAGAACAAATTTGTAATTCTGTATGGTGATGGATGTTAACTAAAGTTCTTGTGCTGATTACTTCACAAAATAGGTGGCCTTCAACTTATGATGGTTCAACTTATGATTTTTCAACATTATGATTGTGAAGATAATGCATATCATAAAGTACAAGATATTTAACACTTTGTTGGCTTTTTGTTAGATAATTTTCCCCAACTCTGGGCTAATGTAAGTGTTCTGAGCACCTTTAAGGTAGGCAAGGCTAAGCTATGATTAGGTGTATTAAATACATTTTTGATTGAATGATACTTTCAATTTACAATGGGCTTATTGGGAGGTAATGCCATTGTAAGTCAAGGAGCATCTGTATATACAAATACCAACTTTATTTGTATATACAAGTATCAAATTATTATGTTATACACCTGAAACATACAATGTTATGTGCCAATTGTATCTCAATTTTTTTAAAAAAGAGAGACTTATTACAAGGAATTGGCTTACTCAGTTGGGAGGGCTGGCTAATCAAGTCCAAAGTCTATAGGGTAGGCTGTCAAGAAGGACAGTCTGGAATTTCGGGGCATAGGCCGAAGCTGCTAGCCACAGATGGAATGTCTTCATCAGGGGAGCCTCAGCAGTTCTCTTAAGACCCCTCAAATAATTGAATCAGGCCCACACAGTCTATCTATGATAATCTCTTAAAGTTAGTTGATTAAGGACTTTAATCACCTCTACATACCTTTACAACAGCACCTAGATTATCTTTTGCTTTATTAACTGGGGACTTCAGGATAGTCAAGCTGACACATCCAAAGACCATCACATCCAGTTAAAATTATTCAGTTAGTACTATAAATAGTTGAACTACAAAAAATCATAGGAAAAAGGCTTCAGTGAATAGAGAGATCACTGTGGGTAGAATAGTAGAGAAAGGCTCCATAGAGGAGATGGAACTTTTGCGGGGCCTTATAAGGTAGAAGGGATTTGGAAAGGCACTGAGGAGCATCTTTCTCCTTTTAATTACAAACCCAGCTTCCTTAGCACTTCTATCACAAGGAGCAAGATGCTGATTAACGTTGGATCCGAGAATTCCCAGAACCATGTATTAGTAGCCACTGAACTACAGCCTTGGTTGTTGGACTGTTTGGCTGCCTGTAAATTAATATATTTTCCTCTTTTATCCTTTTATTGTAAATTTAAAAAACAAACTTAAAATGTTGAACAAATCAGGTAAGTATTTCATATAAATTTTGAACTCTGTGTATTAGTCTCTTTTAGTAATCAAGTCTATTATAATTTCAACATTGGAAATCACTATAGAGTATTAAGATGTTTTCTCTAATCACTGGATAACTGTTGTTAAAAAGATATTATAAGGTTAATTTAAAAAATTTTAAAATTTTTTAAAATTTTTTTAAAAATTAAAAAAAAGATATAAGGTTAACAGGATTCTCAATTTATCTGAGTTTCTAGGAGGTTAGAAGCCAAGACTGGAATTAATTTTGCACATTGTACATTGATTTGCAATTTGAATTCAAGTTTGTTATTTTCAGTTTTTAATAAAAGTATGAAACTTCCCACTGTCATATCCGTTACTTAGAACTAGTTTCCAGTGAAGTTCATAATAGGCTTTTAAAGCTTCCCAGAAGGGAAATGGAGTGGGGGTGGTTCGCCCTGGGAGGCCAGGGTCGACCCGTGGCAGTTGTGTGCAGGCAGCTCTCTGGCACTGACTAACCCTAATTAGATGTGTTGGAGGATTTTTTTTTCAGTTGTGCTTCTCTCTCTCTCTCCCCCTTCTCTCTCTCTCTCTCCCCTCCTCCCTTTTCTCTCTCTCTCTCCCTTTTCTCTCTCTCTCTCTCTCTCTCTCTCTCCCCCCAACCTAAATACAATGTTATACGATATAACTAACTCATTGTATGGTACATTTTCTCTGATCATAGAAATCACTGATCCACTCATTATTTAAGCAAGTTCTATTTGGAGCCTAATCATAAAGAAATTTTGTACAATTTGACTCTGTAGTTTGCTGGGTTCTTTAAAAAAGAACCCAAAAGGTGAGGGAGGGAGTAAACTACTTCTTCTATACATTTTCAGGACAGCATTGTTTAATATCGATATTTCTGGCATGTTCCTTTATGATCAGAGTGAAGTTCTACCCGGGCACCAGTGAGAAATCACAGTGCCATTCTGGTGAACCTTTGTGACTAGTGTAAGAGCATGTGTTTTAAAATTGGAGCATTATAAGATGAAAGAGCCTCTAAATTTTATTATAGTCTCTTTTAAGATTTAATTTCTAGAGATGATGGTCTGTTGCTTAAAACAACTAGCTTAACATATACTAAATTTAATGTATTTATTATAACCATGTTTTCAGTTAGATAGCAATACATAGCCAACAATTTCATTTAACTTTGTATCTGCTTAGGATTAATTATTATTTGACTCCAGAAGTTCATTTTGTTCCATTATCTTATATTTTTAAAATATATAGAACCAATCTACTTGGTACACACTGTTTTTAAAGTACAAGCTTAATTTTTTTCTTTGAAGAAAAGCATAGTCTTCCCTTGTGCCAACCTGAGTTAGGTTACCAATCTTTTCTTTGCCAATATATAGAAAAATATTTACTGAACAAGTTCATTTCAGGTCTTAACAAACATAAGCTTTATTGGAAGGGTAACCCTACCGGTTTGATTACAGTAGCAGTCCAGCACCCTCCGTGCGTTGTGCTGCACTCACACCGCACGGTGTGGTCACTGTGGTCCCCAGACAAGTGGGGCCATTGTGATCCTTTGCCATCATTCCTGGGAAGCAATAAGGAGACTCAGGGTGAAAGCCAGCTCGGAAGGAACGAGCCAGTGATAAAACACCATGTCATTTTAGTTCTGTGCCACTGTGCTAGAATCTGAAGGTGTAGAGCTAAGACACGTCCTGGCCCTGAAGATGCTTAGAGAGTAGTAGTAGAGGATATGGAAAAATAAACAAGAAGCACATGATTGAGACTGGAGGTAGTGTTGCTAGATTTAGTAAAAACAAGCAAACAAACAAAACAAAACAAAAACCAGCATCTTGGCCATTTTAAATAATGCTGCACTGAACATGGGAGTGTATGTATCTGTTCAAGTTAGTGTTTTACTTTCCTTTGGATAAATACCCATAAATAGAATTGTTGGATCATATGGTGGTTCTATTTTTAATTTCTTGAGGAATGTCCATACTGTTTTCTATAGTGAATCTTAATCATTCTTAAGTGTACAGTTCAGTAGTGCTAAGTATATCCATGTTGTGTGTAGCCAGTCTCCATACCTTTCTCATCTTGCAAAGCTGAAACTCTGTTCCCTTTAAACAACTTCCCATTCCTCCTACACCCAGCATGTAATGCCCACCCTTCTCCTTTCTGTTTCTATGAGATGGACTACCCTAGAGACTTTGGAAGTGGAACCATACAGTAATTTTTGTGTGTGACTGGTTTATTTCACTTAGCATAATACCCTGAAGTTTCAACCATGGCTTCCTTTTTAAAGCTGAACAATATTGCATTGTATGTTTTGTTTATGCCACATTTTGTTTATTCATTCATCCATTGATGGACCTTGAGTTGCTTCTACCTTTTGGCTGGGAAATTATTTTAAGTTACCCTAATGAGGTTTGGTCATGCCTGCTCCGTAGGCCTATTGTGAAAGATAATGGCAGCCATGGGAAATGTTTGATAGAGGTGAGTGTTAATACTCCCACACAACCACATTACTAGATTATAATGAAAATTATTTCTGCTACACATATAGGCATTTATTCAGCACATATTTATTTACAACTAGTCACAAAACATTTTGTGTCTTCAATCTGTAAACTCCTAAGTCCTAACTCTGTCATTTTAGCAGTTCTGTCAACTTGCATGAAAGATTTACTCAAGTCAGAAGCAACGATGCTCCAGAGGCAAGCTTATTATTACCCTTATAATTAGCAGGGAACTAGAAATTCTGATCCAGTGGTTGTCAGAAGGTTGTCTCTTTGACCAGCAGTGTTGGTGTCATCTGGCAACTTGCTGCAGATGCAGGTTTTCAGCTCCCCATAAAACCTAATGAGGCAGAAACACTGAGAGTGATGTTCAGCTGTCTGTGTTTGAACAAGACCTCCAGAGGACCTGAAGCTCCCTGAAGTCCGAGAACCTCTGCTGTAAAATGATTAGCACTGGGTACCTCCCTAAAGATAAAGGTTATAGCTTCAGCTGGTTCTTATACCCTCTTTGTGAAACGTAGGGAATATCTCATATTTTAATTGATTTACATATCTATCTTCAATACCTTCCATTGCACCAATAGGCATTTCTGACATTTGCCATGCTATTTAATAGGCCACATATTTCATCAATAAAAACTTAATTTGCTAATAACAGATCTAAGAAATGGATTAATCTTGATCAAGATATGGAGCATGGGTTTCCTTATTACCTCATTAAAACTCTAGCTGAACACTGCCTCTACAAACCTGATTAGGATATTAGAAGCACTTGGACTGTAAATTCACCTGCATACACGCCACCAGCACCACCAGCACCTCACTGTGTATGCTGAGGTATTTTAAAGTAAACTAGAGACATTATAACAGAAGGGAAGGGAAGAGTGGAGAAGGGGTGTGTGTGTGTGTGTGCGCGGTGTGAGATGAAAAGAGAGAGTGCAACAAGCACTGTGAATGGCTGAGAAAAAAGTCAGAAGAAGGAGAAAAAATGAGAAGTTGAAGATACTGTGAGAGTGCAGAGAATGGTGAAGGTTTTAAAAGGGTGATGTAGGGAGAGGATGCTGACTAGAGACTTGGAGAATTTTCAGGCATTAAGAACCCAATTCTGCTGTTTTTTCCTGAGTAAGGAAAAATTGATAAGATGATCTCATATACATTTTTAGAACATTAATCTTAGAAAATTATTTAAACCTAGTATTGTGCATCTGTTCATTGTCATTGCCCCTGTGGTACAATTACAATTGTCATTGTTTATGAAATTACTCTTTCATTTTAGTTGGGTTTTGTAAAATTTAGCCAAAGAGCACCATCTTGTGGTACTTTGGTGTTATGTGCAAGCAAAGGAGGGTATGTAGTAAAATCATTGTAGTAGTAAGAATAACAAGGGAAGGAAAAACCTTTGACGTTTTCTGCTGAATTTTCTATTGTAAAGTTGAACATTCTTTATAATCTCTGTGTATTTTTAGTTAGAAGATCAGATTACTTACAGTGATTATAGTTGTGTATGGCCCTGACTGAAAAACAAAACAAGTGTGTGGCTAGCCATCCTTTTTGTACAAGCATGAGGGACATTTGCTTTTGGTTTGTGATGGAAGCCACAAGTTGAAGAGCCTGTTTTTTGTGACTGCCTCTTTGATGCAGGGTTGGCTTGAGGCCTTTACTCAAAACAAGAATGTGATTCTTTTAGCTGAATGCCAGATTTATCTTCACTGCTTAACAGCTTACTGATAAGGTATAATTTTACAAAAAAGTATTCATTCTATCCTCAATGAGGTTTTAAAATAAAAATTACTGTTCTGTAGTAGAGTTGCACAGGGGGAGCATGCTGGGCCCATAAAACAAAAATTGCTGTATTCTTTTTTTTTTTTAAGATTTTATTTATTTATTTTTAGGGGGGGAGAAAATCATCAATATGTGGTTGCCTCTCCCACACCCCCTACTGGTGACCTGGCCCACAACTCAGGCATGTGCCCTGACTGGGAATCCAACCAGCAACCCTTTGGTTCCCAGACCAGTGCTCAATCCACTGAGCCACACCATCCAGGGCCTGTTGTTTAATAAACATTTACTAAATTCTGTGTAATTTGCTAGAGGGGAAGGGGAAGTTCAAAGATGAATATGATAGTGTTTCTGCTGTCAAATCATCTTACTTTTTACCAGGGAAGATAACATACTATAAATGATATTAGATTTGGGGTGATAAGGAAAGAAGGGAGGAAGAATATAGGCTCAGGAAGGAAATACACAGCCTTACAGTTATTCGTAGGAAGATGGGTATTGTGGGAAGGATCACGTTTAAGTCTTGACCTGGGCAAGATTTATGGATAAAGGGTTCCTCAAGATTCAGGAGCCAAACATTGGGACAGTTGAAGGGGTTAGCTATATTAGTCCTATCCCAGAAATTGTTCATAATAAAGTGCCTCATTTCCGGATAAACACCCAGAATGCACTTCATTAATTTATCCATTCAGCAAGAGTGCTTTTTGTGTGCATTTGACTATATGTCAGACATTTGTGTGAAGTCCTAAGGAAACAAAGATGAAAGTCCTGACTCTACTTGGAGTTGCTTGTGCAGAGGGAAGGAGTGTGACCAGACCCCCTTAGTAGGAGCCCTGGGGACGGGTATCTGATCCAGCCAGTGTTAAACCTGCTCTGCACTTTCCTCTCCAAGACATGTAATTCTGGTTCTTTGACCTCCGTGGTTAAAAGCAGGAGCTCTGGAGGCAGATGTCTGGGTTAGTCAGATTTCAGCACCACCTCTAAACTGGTTTTGCTTCTTAACCTTTTCTTAACCTCTCCTGCCTCAGTTTGTTTTTCATTAAAATGGAGGTCATGGTAATACCTCTTTCATAGGGAGGCTGCAAAGATTAAAGAGATATATACGAAAAGCTCTTAGAACAGTGTTAACATGTAGAAAGCAACATAACAAGTGCCGGGTACCTACCATCTCTTAACCTTTCACAATATTTGCTTCATTTTAAAAAGAAAAAAATCATACGGTACAGGTAAACTCTGTCTTCTCTGCTAGTCTCCTTCCTCCTCCCCAGGAGTAACCACCATCTTTTCATAATTTCACTCTGTGTATGGGGGTATAAATAATACACAGCATTGCTATGTATGTTCCTAAACTTTAAGAAATGATACTAAACTGTATATATTGTGCATCTTTTTCCATTTGAAATTAAGTTTTCAACATTTTTCCATTTGATATGTATAGGCCAAATTCTTTTATTTTAATTACTGAATAGTATTTTATTGTACAACTATACCACAATTTATTCAGCCATTCACTTGATAGACATTTATGTTGTTACCTTTTTATTGTTGTTGTTTTACTTTATTTTATTTTTTCTTTATTCTGATTATTGACACCGTTGCAGATGTCCCAATTTTTGTTACCTATTTTTCACTCTTCCAGAATTCCTGTATCACATCCTGAGGTCCTCCTAAACTGTACCATGACCTAATATTTTTGGTTATTGATTGAATTTTTTTAATCCTCACCTGAAGATATGCTCATTGATTTGAGAGACAGAGAGAGAGAGAGACATTGATGTGAGAAATAAATATCTACTGGTTGCCTCCCTAACACATCCCAACCGGGGATCGAACACACAAGCCAGGTTTGTGCCCTGACTGGGAACTGAACCAGCAGTCTTTTAGTATGTGAGACAATGCTCCTACCTCCTGAGATACCCAGCCAGGGCTACTGATTTGGTTTTTAAAAAAAATGTTTATAAGTCTTATTCAGATTTTCTGTTTCTACTAGCATCAATTTTATTATTTATATTTTTCTACATAAAATGCTTATTTCAAATGCATTGCCATAGAATTGTCAACATTCACTGTCACAACCCTTTCTTTCTAGTCATCTTTATTCGTGCCTTCTCTTTTTCTCATGATCAGTCTTACTGAAGGTTTATCTCTTTTATTAAAGTTTTCAAAGAACTAGCATTTGGTATCGTTGATCACTCAGTTATTAAGCCTCTTCAGTTGAGTGCTAACTACTTATACTGTCTCTTGTTTATTCATCATTGTGTTTAAAGTTGAAAATTTCCCTCTAAGAGCTGCAGTAGCTGCATCCTACAAGTTTTGATGTGTACACCTTTGTTGTTGTTCAGTTCTAGATATTTTGCATTTCCATTGCGATTTCTCCATTAGTCCACAAATTAGTTAGGAATGTGCTTTTAATTTTTCTATTATTGTGTTTTTTTCCATTACCATTTAGTCCCCTTATACCCTGCTCCCCCCAGCAATCACCACACTGTTGTCCGTGTCCATGAGTCCTCTTTCCTTTGTATTCAATCCCTCCACCCCTAACCTCCCCCGCCCCTTATGACAGATAAGAAATGTGCTTTTTGGTTTCCAAACATATCTGTATTTATTTTTACATGATTTTTCTTGTTGATTTCTCATTTCTTTGTGGTCAGGGAATGTGGTTTATGCAATCTTAATTTCTTAGAAACCCTACCAGCTCCTGCATAAGGCCTCAGAACTCCTACCACCTTTTGCCTCAGTAAAGAAACATGCCAATGAAATCGATGGCCCTCTGCTACCAAGCAAAGATGCCAAACAGATGATTTTCCTAAAAATCCCCAGAAATTGACCTGGGAAAAAGTATTGAGCATCTCTCTCTGGTCTCCCCGAAACTTGAGTCTAAGAACTATCGCTCCGCTCCTCCTATCCTATGAAGATGGAACCTAATATTCGTGGTTACATCCAGGTCTGAAGGAGAAGGCAGGCGTGGTCAGGGGCTCTCGTAGGAACTCACTTAACTCTTCACGTGGACAGGGCTCTCCATCTCTAGCAAGGTTATTTTATTCTCATAGCAAACTGTGGGAAGTATTAGACACAAACTTTACATATTACACTTAGTGGAAGTGGGAAAAATAATATTTTCCAATCACAATACAACATAACCTGAAATTAACAAAAATCTGTCTGAAAATTTTAAAATATTATTTTAATTATTCAAAGAGAATGTACAAATAAAAAAATTAATTAGGAAATAACAATAATAACATTTTTAAAAATATGTCAGAGCCCTGGCTGGGTAACTTAGTTGGTTAGAGCTTCATTCTGATACCCCAAGGTTGTACGTTCAATCTCCAGTCAGAGCACATATAAGAATCAGTCAATGAATGCATAAATGAGTGGAGCAACGAATCAGTGTTTCTCTCTCTCCTTTCCTCTCTCTCTAAAATCAATTAAAATAAAACAAAATACATCAGAAACTAAAGCTAAATGTAAAATTGAACTATTTAGAGAAGAATATAAAGTCTTAATTACATTAATAAATGACAAAGAACAAAACAGATGGATGAATTAAAAATTGAAAATGTAAGAAAAAATCTAAAGAAAGCAGAATTAAGGAATTAGCCAATATAAAATAAAAATAAAAGGCTATATTCCTGTAGCTGAGAGAATTCCTCTGGTCATCATCTTCCAGTCTCTGTTTTTAGCTGATATATCTGTACCATCTTTTATTTTCAACTTTTTTGACGCTGTTTTCTAGGATATTTTTATTTAGGTGAACTTATTCCATTGACATTTATAGATATGATTCAGTTCTGTATCACATTTTATGACCTACTTTATGTTTTTAAAGATTGGTTTCTATCTTTTTCTATAGGTTGTCTATTTCTTTAAGTTACTTTATGCATGTTCCTTCTGATAATTTAGGAAGGTTTGTATTCTGTTTTTAGCTCTTCCAGTGGTTAGCTTTATACTATAACTTTTTATATTGGTGAAAGAGAGGAAGAGAGAAAGAGACAGACAGACAGACACATTGATTTGTTGTCCCACTTATTTATGCGTTCATTGGTTGATTCTTGTATGTGCTCTGACCAGAGATAGAACCTGCAACCTTGGTGTATCAGGACAATGCTCCAGCCAACTGAACTGCCAGGCCAGGGCTGTATTATACTTATAAAAATGTACTTTATTTCTTTAGACCATATCTGTTTACTCCCTATTACAAGCCATGATAAAATTATTATATGTCATCCCATCTTCTTTATTCCACCTAATTTTAATCAATATATTATTATTATTAGTTATTCTGGTGATCATTTCTATACTTTTGAATGTATTTCTATCTCTATAATTTGATTTACTAAATGTAAATGTTATTTTTTGACCTTGGATGGTAAAGATAAGGAAATCAACATCCTTTTGCCACATGCCATCTTCTTACCTGTCCCTTCTTAATTCTTCTTAATTTTATTACTTTCACTAGTACAGTTTATAATAGTAACATTCTAAACAATATACAGTATTGCTTAAGAGAATGAGCTGTGGAACCAGACTGCCTAGGATGGAATCTTGGTGTTGTCATTTTGTAACTGTATGACCTTGAGTGAATTACTTAACAGATACTTGTTATTTTATTTTTACAGTGGATATAACAATAGATTCTATGGCTATAACGGGGTTGTTTTCATGATAATAAAAGTATAGCATCGGAACAGTGCCTGACACATAGTAAGCATCCATTAACTATCAGACACTCTATTAATATTTGTCAAGAAATAGGTTCCCGGGTGATTTTCATCCCAGCCCTCCCTTTCAACCGGCTTCCATGTTTAGTTTCTCCATTCAAACTTTGGTTGCTTGAAATTCATTCTCTAATAGTTCAAGAGACATTATTGGGTATTACACTGTCTGATCCTTACATCTTCAAAAACTTTTGATGCCTTTTACCTGAAAGAAAGTTTGGCTATGTAAAATAATCATTGCTGTTACTGAGCACTTATTTTCTGTTGCGGTCTTACTATAAACTGTTTCATTAAGTCCTTCGAATTCATAGCCATGTTTGCTCTGATGCAGGGCAGGATTTTTCTGGAAAGTATTTATCAAACACTTGCTTTTCCTATTCCTTTCTTTCATTTTCTTGTAAATGTGCTGTACGGATCTCATGCTTATTTTCTTTTGATTGTTACTCATTACTGAGAATTTTTAGAAGCAATTGGGACTATGAATTGAACTTGTAGTGAAGCTTCTGTGTCCAGAGTTTACATCTATGTTGTGTTGTGTGTGTGCAAAAGAATACAGGTGAGACAGAAAGACAGACACTCACACAGATTGGTTCAGCCTGTGTGTCTCCCTAGCAACTTACAGAGATGCTCATGATAAAGTGTTTCACAACCCGTATTTCATTAACAGACTACTACCTCCAACATGGATAACATTTTAAGGATTTTTATCACTGCCTTGCCCTGGGACTTCATGATGCCAAATAGAGTCCTTGGAAGTTCCCACAGCTGTGCCCCTTAAACCTTCATTGTAAATCAGGCTGATGGTTCTTCTCTTCAGATGTACCACCTATGCAGTGTTTTGACAACTTTGAGAATTGAGGTCACAGCAGGTATTTAATCTCAGCGTGCTTCTGGACTCTGGTGTAATTTTCACTGAACTTGGCAGGCCATCCTCATGTATTGTGCCTTAGGGTTCCATTAGTACCTCATTTTATCAAAGATAGAGTTGGCATTTCTTTTTTTACACTTTATTTCTTTTTTCCTTTTTATTGAATTAATTGGGGTGACACTGGTTAACAAAATTCTACAGGTTCAGGTGCACAATTGCACAGCACATCATTTGTACACTGTATCGTAAGTTTACCACCCCCAGATTATTTCTTGTTTTTGGATATTCTCAAGGATGACAGAGGTAATTTTATTTTGTTATTTTAAAGCCTTTTGGTAACTTAAACTTTATTTTTAAGTTTATTTTAGAACGAGACCATTTGAAAAAAAATAGAGTGTTCCTATTCTTGGAGAGTGGATACCATACCACCTCAGACCATGTTAAGTGGGAAAAATTCTCAGAATTCTGCACACACCCTGTTTGCAACAAGGTCTCTCACCATCACATAGCTAGTGAGGAACAGGCCTGGATTCAAATCCAAGTCTGCCCATATCCAAAGCCAGAGTCCTTTTTATTGTGGAACCTTCTCTTAGAGAATATAGATGTCTCTTTATGGTGTCTTTATTGTGTTTCTCCTTGTGAACATTTTTCTATTAACTACTTTATGTCCTGTTTTTAGTGTGACAAGTACAAGACTGGCGTTATTGATGGGCCTGCATGTAACAGCCTTTGTGTTACAGAAACTCTTTACTTTGGAAAATGCTTGTCTACCAAGCCCAACAATCAGGTATGGACGTTATGAATAAATGTTACAGATTGATGGTACACTCTAGTTTAACTTAAGCTAAAGCATTATTAAAAGAATTCTTGAAGTATAGCTTTAGGACATTTTATATATTTCAATTTTGTGTGCTTCGATTCACTTATCCCACAGATGTTTTTTAATACCCTGTTCCATACTCCAGACACTGTTTCAGTTACTAGGAATACAATGGTGATTAAGGTAGACAGGATTACTTCACTTATGGGTCTTATATTATCCCAGAGGGGTGGGGAATATAAACAGTTTATAGATAAATATATGAGCAAGATAATTACAGAATGTGGTATGTTTTAAAAGGATGTACACAAGGCAAAGTGATGGACAATGCACCGATGGTGGAGATGTGCTTTGGCAGAGCTGATCAGGGGAGACCTTATTAAGATGGCATTAATGAAAAATTAAACTCCAGGCATGGGCAAAGGACAAGATGAGCTAAGTCACAAAAGAAAAACTATAAATAATTGATAAGCATAATGAAAAAAATGTTCTGTCCTGGCTGGTGTGGCTCAATGGATTGAGCACTAGCCTGTGACCCAAGAGGCTGCCAGTTAGATTCCCAGTCAAGGCACATGCCTGGGTTACGGGCCAGGTCCCAGTTGGGTCGTAGGTTGGTGTGTGTGAGAGGCAACCAAATCTTTCTCATGTCAATGTTTCTCTCCCTCTCTTTCTTCCTCCCTTCCCGTCTCTCTAAAAGTAAATAAATAAAATGAAAAAAATTTTTAAAAACTTAAAAAAATGTTCTACCGCACTTATCATCAAACATGAATTAGAGCAGTAGAATACTATCGGGCTGGAAGAAACTGTAACACACATCAACACCGACTATCCTTGGGCAGTGGAATACTATGTGATTTTTAAGGGCATCTTTTTTCTTTATATTATTTCTAAATGTCCAATGTAAATTTCTATAATGACTCTTATAACTATAGAAATTTAAAATATATTTTAAGTTATAATGCTAACACTATTTAAGAGGATTTCTGATATTCTAACATGTGAATAGCTACTATATGACAGGAACTGGTTAAGGCATTGTGAGAGACCATGGAGAACAAGACAGATAAAGCCTCTGGCCTCCTGTGCCTTATGTTTCATGTGAAAGAAGAAATAATAAATGAGTTATTAACCTAATAAATAAGGTCATTTTCAGACAGTGCTAAAGGCTGTAAAGAAAATGAAACAGGGTAATGGGGTAGAGAGTGACCTGAGATGGACGAAGGATTCAGTCTAGATAGGTGGTTAGGGAAGGCCTGTCCACAGTGACACCTGAGCTGGGATGCGGAGCGTGTGAAGGGGCCGACTGTGTGAAGATCTGTGCGTTCCTTCCAAGCAGAACCAAGAGCAATGAAGCAGGTCATGAAACAGAAATAAGGTTGATAAGTTTAAGGAACAGAAAGAAGACTGCTGTAGCTGGGATGTAGGGACTCAGGAATATTCAGTAGAAGATCAGATGAAAGAATAAGGCCAGGCTAGCTCATATGAAGCCTAACAGGCAATGGAAAGGACTTCGGACTTTCTTCAAATTCTATTAGAGGGTTTGAAGCAGGGCAGTGGTATAATCTGCTTTGTTTGGATTAATATTATTACTAACTAATATAATACTATTTGTATTTTATATATAAGCAAGGAGGCACTGCCTGGACTCAAACACTGGCTTTGCCACTATCGTGTTACCTTCCGCGTGCTAGTATTACCTTCACCTCTCTGTGCTTCCATTTCCCATCAGGAATTTGAGAATAATACTAGTATCTACTTTATAGCATTGTTACAAGGAGTAAAATATAAAATAATCAAATAAATTAGTAGACCAGAGCATATAGTAAGCACCATATAATGTTAGTTTGATAAATAGCTCAATAGTTAATAGCGACCAATTCTGGGCTATGGGATTAGGAAAATGGATATAGCAGGACTTTGCCTTTCATCCTTTTGTGTAATTTTACTTTTTAAAAATTGTATTTATAGCTATAAATGCTTACATTAAGAAACAAGAAAGGTCTCAAATGAACAACTTTGTTTTATAACTTAAGGAATAGGAAAGAACAACTAAACTCAAAGCTAACAAAAGAAATAATACAGATTATAGTAGAGATAAAAGAAATAAAAACTAGAAAAACAACAGAGAAAGTCAATGAAACCAAAAGTTTGGTTTTTTGAAAATATCACCAGATATAGTTTTGGCCAAGATAGAAGCATAGGTGGATACGCTTCACCTCCTTGCACAACCAAAAAAAGGAAACAACCAATTCACAAACATAAAAAACAACCAGAACTGCCAGAAACTAGAACTGTATGGAAGTCTGACAACCAAGGAGTTAAAGAAGAAACATTCATCCATACTGGTAGGAGGGCCAGAGATGGGCAGTCGGGGTGGAGAGGACACACAGCAAGGTAGTAGCTGGTGGACCAGGCACCCAAGATGACAGCTGGTAGACCAGGTGGTCCCACATTCAAGTGTGGATAAAATGGGAGGAACAACTGGGGAATGAGATAACACTGTGCAACCCAGGGTACCAGCACTAGGGAAACAAAACCTCAGAACCTTTGGCTGTAATAATCTGCAGGGGTTGTAATTGTGGTTGAAACTGCCAGTCTCTTGAAAGTGGAACAAGAGATGAACAAGTGGCATTGTTCCCTCTCTGACCCTTCCCCCACATACAGCACCACAATGCAGCGACGTGGGTTGCTCCACCCTGGCAAATACCTAAGGCTCCACCCCTTACAATGTAACAGACACACCAAGACAAAGAAATATGGCCCAAATGAAAGAACAGATCAAAGCTCCAAAATTAGAACTAAGTGATGAAGAGATAGCCAACCTATCAGATGCAGAGTTCAAAACATTGGTAATCAGGATGCCCACAGAATGACTGAGTATGGTCTCAAAATAAAGGAAGAAGTGAAGGCTATACAAAGTGAAATAAAAATATACAGGGAACCAACATTGAAAGGAAGGAAACCAAGACTCAAATCAACAATTTGGAACAAAAGGAAGAAATAAACATTCAACCAGAACAGAATGAAGAAACAAGAATTCAAAAAAAAAAAAAAAAAAAAAAAAAAAAAAAAAAAAAAAAAAAAAAAAAAAAAAAAAAAAAAAAAAAAAAAAAAAAAAAAAAAAAAAAAAAAAAAAAAAAAAAAAAAAAAAAAAAAAAAAAAAAAAGGAGGAGAGGCATAGGAACCTGTGGGACAACTTTAAACATTCCAACATTCAAATCATAAGGGTGCCAGAAGGAGAAGAGGAAGAGCAAGAAATTGAAAACTTATTTGAAAAAATAATGAAAGGAAACTTCCCCTATCTGGCAGAGGAAGTAGATGTACAAGTCCAGAAAGCTCAGAGAGTCCCAAACAAGTTGGCTCTAAAGAGGAACACAACAAGATGCACCACAATTAAATTACTCCAGATTAAAGAGAAGGAGAGAATCTTAAAAGCAGCAAGAGAAAAGGAGATAGTTACCTACAAAGAAGTTCCCATAAGACTGTCAACTGACTTCTCAAAAGAAACCTTGCAGGCAAGAAGGGGCTGGAAGGAAGTATTCAAAGTTATGAAAGGCAAGGACCTACATCTAAGATTACTCTGTCCAGCAAAGCTATCATTTAGAATGGTAGGGTAGATAAAATGCTTCCCAGATAAGGTCAAGTTGAAGGAGTTCATCATCACCAAGCCCTTATTATATGAAAAGTTAAAGGGACTTATCTAAGAAAAAGAAGATCAAAACTATGAACAGTAAAATAACAACAGATTCACAACTGTCAACAACTGAACCTAAAAAAAAAAAAACAAAAACTAAGCGAACAGCTAGAACAGGAACAGAATCCCAGAAATAGAGATCACATGGAGGGATATTGGTGGGGAGGGGGAAGGGAGAGAATGGGGGAAAGATACAGGGAATAAGTAGCATAATGGTCAGTACAAATAGACAGGGGGAGCTTAAGAATAGTATAGGAAATGGAGAAGTCAAAGAATTTACATGTATGAGCCATGGACATTAATGAAGGGGGTAGGGAATGCTGAAGGGAATGGGGGTACTGGGTGGAGGGGGAGAAAGGGGATAAAAAAGAATAGGGCAATTGTAATAGCATAATCAATAAAATATACTCAAAAATAAAATATCAACAAACTTTTAGCTAGATGGTCTAAGAAAAAAAGAGAAGACTCAAATTGCTCAAATCAGAAATGAAGGAGGAATATTACTACTGATTCTATAGTGCTATGAACAATTGTACACCAACAAATTGGGTCACCTAGATGAAATGGGCAAATTTCTAGAAATACAAAACTTACCAAGATATAGGAAATCTGAATTGGACTATATACCTACTAGGAGACTGAATCAGTAAGCAGAGTCTTCTAACAAGAAAAGTCCTGGACTTGCTGGGTTCAGTGGTGAATTCTACCAGGCATATAAAGAACTAACACCAATCCACCTCAAACTTTTCCAAAAAAGTTGAAGATACCCTGATCAGTATGGCTCAGTTGGTTGGGCATCACCCTGCAAAGCAAAAGTTTTGGTCTGGTTTCGCTCAGGGCACATGCAGGTTTGGTCTCCAATCAGGGCACATAGGAGAGGTAACTGATTGATGTTTCTTCTCACATCAGTGTTTCTCTCCCTCTTGTTCTCCCTCCTGTCCCCTCTCTCTAAGAATAAATGAGTAAATAACATTTCAAAAATTGAAGAGGAAGGAATACTTTCTAACTCATCATATAAGGTCAGCATTACTGATACCAAAGCCATATAAAGACAGTACAAGAAAACATATCAGTATCCCTGCCAAATAGTAATGCAGAAATCCTCAACAAAATAATAGAAACCAGATTCAGCTGTGTATTAAAAAGGATCATATACCCTGATCAAATGGGGTTATTCTTGGAATTTGAGGATGGTTCAACATAGGAAAATCAATCAATGTAATACACCACCTTAACAGAATGAAGGAGAAGAGAAGGATCATCTATTCTTTTAAAGATTTTATTTATTTACTTCTTAGAGGGGAAGAGAGGGGGAAAGAGAGGGAGAGAAAGATCAATGTGTGACATCAGTGGCTGCCTCTTGCATACCCTAGCTGGGGAACCTGGCCTGCAGCCCAGGCGTGTGCCCTGACTGGAAATCGACCAGTCAGCCTTTTGGTTCCCAGGCTGACGCTCAATCCTCTGAGCCTCACCAACTGGGGCAAGAAGGATCATCTTAATTAATGCAGAACAAGTATTTAACAAAGTTCAGTACCCTTTCATAAGAACAATCAACAAATTAGGAATAAAAGGCAAC
The DNA here is from genome assembly GCA_004027475.1 of Anoura caudifer. Taxonomy (NCBI): domain Eukaryota; kingdom Metazoa; phylum Chordata; class Mammalia; order Chiroptera; family Phyllostomidae; genus Anoura; species Anoura caudifer. Next base: position 67,727 of record PVKU01004627.1, on the reverse strand, counting down.
TACCTACCTTAACATAGTAAAATCCATATATGAAAAAACCACCCGTATCTAACATCATACTCAATGGTGAAAGACTGAAAGCTTTTCCTCCAGGATCAGGAACAAGATTAGGGTACCCACTTTTGCCACTTCTATTCAACAAATTACTAGAAGTTCTAGTTACTAGCTCACTCAACTAGATAAGAAAAAGAAATAATGGGTTAGCTAAAAAGTTCGTTTGTTTTTTTTCTGTAAGATGGTTCTAGTTACACTTAGTTGTCTTTAATTTCATTTGAAACCATTTTGTCAGATTGTATTTTGACAGCTGTCAAATCAACATGCATTAAAAAATAATCCAAATTGGTGAGTTTTTGTGTAGCCATTTTAATATTGAAGATGAAAATATGCAACATTTTCAGCATATTATGCTTTATTATATTAAGAAAGGTAAAAATGCAACTGAAATGCATAAAAAGATGTGTGCAGTGTATGGAGAAGGGGCTATGACTGATTGAACGTGTCGAAGGTGGTTTGCAAGGTTTTGTGCTAGAGATTTCTCACTGGATGATGCTCCATGGTCAGGTATACCAGTTGAGGTTGACAGCAATCAAATTGAGAATTAATTGAGAACAATCAACATTATACCATGCAGGAGATAGCTGAAATACTCAAAATATCCAAATCAGTAAAGTTATTAGTGAAAATGAAAAGAACATGTCTTTTATTTTATGGAAAAAACCATGCAGACTTTTTGGCCAACCCAATACAAGGCATCCAAATTGGAAAGGAAGAAGTAAAATGATCTCTGTTGACAGATGATATGATCTGATGTAGAAAAACCTAAAGATTACACCAAAAAATTGTTAGGGCTAATAAGTGAATTCTGCAAAGTAGCATGAAACAATGTCAACACACAAAACTCAGTTGCATTTCTGTATACTAACAATGAATAGTCCAAAAAGGCAATTAAGAAAGTCATTCTATTTACACAGCATCCAAAAGAATACTTAGTAATTAACTTAACCAGTGAAGTGAAAATCTTGTACATTGAAAACTTCTGAAAGAAATTAATGACAAACAAATGGAACATATCCCGTGTTCATGAGATGGAATACTGAATATTAAGTTGTTAATATTACCCAAAGTGATTTCCAGAGTAATACAATCCCTATCAAAATCCCAATGACAATTTTTGCAGAAATAGAAAAACTTGTCCTAAAATTCATATGGCATCTCAAGGGACCCTGAATAGCCAAAACAATATTGAGAAGAAGTACAAAGCTGGAGGACTCACACTTGTGATTACAAATCTTACTATAAAGCTACAGTAATTAAAACAGAGTGTTACTGGAATCAAGACTGACATATAAACCAATGGAATAGAATAGAGAAAAAGCTCCCACATATATGATCAAATGATTTTTGACAAAGATGCTGAGACCATTCAATAGGGAAAGGACTGTTGTCAACAGAAAATGATGTGTGGCGAGGATGTAGAGAAATCGGAACCCTTGTGCACTGTTGGTGGGAATGTAAAATGGTGCAGCCACTGTGGAAAACAGTATGGCAGTTCCTGGGAAAAAATAAATAGAATGAACTTATGATCTAGCAATTCCATTTCTGGGTATATACCTAAAAGAATCAAAAGCAGGGTCCTGAAGAAATATTTGACACCCATGTTTATGCCAACATTATTCACAGTAGCTAAAACATGGAAGCGTCCCAAGTGTCCATTGGCAGGTGAATGGAAATGCAAAATATTATATTTATAATGGGATATTGTTCAACTTTAAAATGGAAGGAAATTCTGACACATGCTATAGCATGGATGAACCTTGAGTACATAATGCTAAGTGAAATAAGGCAGTCACAGAAAGACAGATTCTGTGATACTGTTTATATGAGTAGTCAAAATTAAAGACAGAAAGTAGAATGGCGATACCAGGAAGGAAAGGGCTAACGAGTTATTGTTTAATGGGTATAGATTTTATGTTTTACAAGATGAAAAACTTCTGGAAAAGATGGTGGTGATGGTAGCAAAACTTCATTGATGTCATACCACTGAACTGTATGCTAAAAATGGTTAAAATGCAAATTGTATGGTTCTGTAGTTGTACCACAATAACAAAGATGGAAAAATAAAATTGATGGTTATGGTAATATATATATATATGCATATATTATTCTATAATTTAAAAAATTAAGGAAAAAAGCTTTAGAGTATGGATTTCAGCTTGCTATTCAAAAAGAAAGTCACAATCTCAGTGCTCTGTTGCTTGTTTGTTTATGTGTGTTTTTAGAGGAGGAGGACACTAACAATACAGAGGTAGAGTTTTCTACTCCACCTAAAGTATAACTTGCCATTCTTTTTCACATAGATGTATTTAGGGATTTGGGATAATCTACCAGGGGTTGTGAAATGTCAAATGGAACAAGCACTTCACCTTGATTTTGGAACTGAATTGGAACCAAGAAAAGAAATAGTGTTATTTGATAAACCAACTAGGGGAACTACTGTACAGAAATTCAAAGAAATGGTCTACAGTCTCTTTAAAGTAAGTATATCCATTCACATGTTGCCAGTGTGAGGTGGTACACTCTTCTGGGTGAATTGACAGGACCTTCTTTTAAACCACAAAAATGTTGCTATTTTTTTACCTCTATTAGGGACTCTGCCTTGAGAGAAATAATTCAACAAAGAGAAGAAAAAAAATGTGTAGAAGATGTTTATTTTAACATTATAATAGCTAAAAATGTCCAGGTATGAGAGGGGAGTTCATTAAGTAGATAGGCTGCTTTAAAGTTTATATTGTAACTGATACAGTTTTTTAAAAGGTGAAATAAAATTAGTACACCCTGATTTGCAAATTATTTTTTAAAATTTAAAGAAAAACTCATGCAGAAATTAACTAGAAATATTAAAAGATGAAAATAATTACAGTTTTAGAAAATCCGTTTTTCTCATTGTTATTGCTCTTATATTTTCACTTATAATCTTTCTTTTCTCTGGACAGTTTACATTTTCAGACTGTTTTATCCCAGAGAACCTTCACAGGGAAATGCTTTTTGACCTTCAGTATTGGAACAATGTAACTTAAACAAAATAATTATGTTAATATGATAACTACAAAATAGAAAATAACTTTCAGTTGACTCTTCTTATAACTGAATATGAGCATATTACACTGCAATTTTGCAAGTAAATGTATGAATAAGACAAAATAATCACATAGTGTCTTGGTTAACTGTATGGAGAGTGTGAGAGGGGGGCTATGTGAGTTAGGGTGGCCATTTCTTAACAAGCAGACTTAGCCAAGTTTTACTGCAATTACATAAAACATAGTTCTGCCCTGGCCAGGTGCTCAGTTGGTTGTAGCATTGTCCCATACACCAAAAGGTTGCAGGTTCAATCCCTGGTCAGGGTGCATACCTAGATTGCATGTTTGATCCCAGGTTGGGGTATGGCTGTGCAAGAGGCATCCGATAGATACTTCTCTCCCTGTCTCCCTCCACACACACACTCCTCCTCTCCCTCCTCCCCACTCCTCCCATCGCCCCCCACATCAAGTCAACAAACATCCTCAGGTGAGGAGAAAAACATAGTTCTAACTTAGCAAGCTTCATAAATAATTGAAGATATTTTAAGTTCCTTCAGAGGATTCAGCAGCAAGATTATTATGTAGTATGGTAATCACCATAAAGGAAATTAGTATATTTTTCATTCCTTCTGTTTAATTAGCTAAAATCTTATCTTTACAGGCAAAATTGGGTGACCAGGGAAATCTCTCTGAACTGGTTAATCTCATCTTGACAGTGGCTGATGGAGACAAAGATGGCCAGGTTTCCTTGGGAGAAGCCAAGTCAGCGTGGGCACTTCTTCAGTTAAATGAGTTTCTGCTCATGGTGATACTTCAAGATAAAGAACATACCCCCAAACTAATGGGATTCTGTGGTGATCTCTATGTAATGGAAAGTGTTGAATATACCTCTCTTTATGGAATAAGCCTGCCATGGGTCATTGAACTTTTCATTCCATCTGGGTTCAGAAGAAGCATGGATCAGTTGTTCACACCATCGTGGCCCAGAAAGGCTAAAATAGCCATCGGACTACTAGAATTTGTGGAAGATGTTTTCCACGGCCCCTATGGAAACTTCCTCATGTGTGATACTAGTGCCAAAAACCTAGGATATAATGATAAGTATGATTTGAAAATGGTGGACATGAGAAAAATTGTGCCAGAGACAAACCTGAAAGAACTTATAAAGGATCGTCACTGTGAGTCTGACCTGGACTGTGTCTATGGCACGGACTGTCGAACTAGCTGTGATCCGAGTACAATGAAGTGCACTTCAGAGGTGATACAACCAAACCTGGCAAAGGCCTGTCAGTTACTCAAAGACTACCTACTGCGCGGTGCTCCGAGTGAGATTCGTGAAGAATTAGAAAAGCAACTTTATTCTTGTATTGCTCTCAAAGTCACAGCAAATCAAATGGAAATGGAACATTCCTTGATACTAAATAACCTAAAAACTTTACTGTGGAAGAAAATTTCCTACACAAATGACTCTTAGTTCATTTTCACATTATGACCATTGTGGGAAATTTAACACTTAGAAAATTTTAAGCATTTAAAAAATGGCTTCTGATTCAAATCCTTGCCAGTCACACAAAATTCCTTTCCCCTGGCCCTAAGAAGCCATCATCTTAAAATGTTAATTGCTGAAGTGATGGCAGGAGGTATAGGATCAATAGGCCCAAAAAGATTTTTCCTGCTCTTTCAGAAGCCCTGGTACATTTCCCAGTACATTCACTGTGTAACTATTTTGACTGACTGAAAATAATGCTGTGAAGCCTCATTCCATAAATATCAACAGTGAGAGTATTTTGTAGATTTATGTTAGCCAAAATACCACTGCTGGAAACATTGTTTGCATTGAAGCTGCTGTTTAAAATTTATACGTAAATTTACTAATGTCTTAGCATGGTAAAGTTTGCACATTAACAGAAGTCTGCAAAACAGATAAATTAAAATTACTCATTTATAAACATGTTAATAGTATGCTTTGTTGTATTAGACTTAAAACACATTTCAACTCAGACACACCATGTGGCTTCAGAGTATCAAGGCTCTTCCTGAGCCTCTAAAAATTCAAAGTCAAGTGTTTAGCAACATGTAATTACCACTTTCAGAAAACGGATGAGCTTTCCATCTTAGATTTCAGTGGTTCATCCTGTTATCACCCAGCCAACTGAGTCCTTCAAAAATGATCGTCTTAAGGCCAGACCCAAGTAGCTTGAATTTTTGAGTTATGAAGTGACACATTAAGAGGACTCTAAAAGTCAGAATTTTTTAAATTTCATATTTACCACCTGTTATTTCCTATTGGACAAAGGGCTATTTTTAGAGGCATGTAAATTTATCCAGCTAATATTTTCTCATGTAAACTAGATGTACAAAGACTTGCTCCTCTCCTGATTTTCATGTTTGTTGAGATTTGGGATGTATCTTTCCACATGTCCATAAAACGAAATACCTTTTAGAGAAAAGACCTAGTTATTTTCTGCTCAGAAATTTCACCAAAGTATCTTAGTTATATGACCTTCATTGGACAGGTTTCTCTCAAAAATTAAAGCCATGGATTAGCACCAGTTTTGATTAATTAAAGGCAACTATTCTTCCCACTAATCATCTGGTTACAATAAATGAATGAAAGAAATATTTCTTAGTGGAAGATTGGTATGTTGTTTGCCAGACTTTTGAGGGAGAGCTATACATCATGCAAAGTGAAGGATAACTCATTTCAGGCAGAATGGAAGCCCAAGAAGCAGGTGTGAACTTTTGAGTCAATATGCAAAACATCTTTTTCTGGAAAAAGCTATACTTGTTTCTTGAAGAAAAGTACTGTCAATTTCAGGGTATTTCCTACAGTTTTACTAACAAGAGCCTTAACACAGAAATAGGTGCTTGTTCAACAATAAGTTTATTGTCTTTATCTGAAAAATCTGCATAGGAAATTGTGGTTTGATTTATTAGCTCTCAGCAGCTCGTTCCTGAGCTCTCAGGAAGCTTGCTTTCTTCTGAGCTACTCGATCTTTCTTCTGGGCAAGAGACATTTTGGGACGATTCCACCTATAAAACAAAAGAGGCAGGAGTGTTATGTTTAAAAACCACAACTAATGATAGAAAATATTTAACTTGGATTGGAAAGACAGAAACTTTGTAGTAAGATTTCTAATACATGTGCTTATTATGATTTTAAGCTCACTTTCCCAAACCCCAACTTCTGTGATACTGTCCTTTTACCACAGTGCCAAAAATCAAATAAACATCTTAGTACAATGTTTAGAATTATTCAGTATTAGCAGTAACTGGTAGTTACACTGTCCTAGGATAGAATGGACCACCTCAGTAGCTTCTGAGGCCAATACATTTCTATCACCACAATTACTTTAGCAAACCTGGTTCCCTTCACTTCTGCAACATCATGCAGAGTTAGTGATCGAGTTTGCACATGACTCAGTCTGAGTTAGATGAAACAAGCAGGTAACCTCTGCCAACTCTCTCCCTTGAAAAAATAGTAAGATGCATACCTCTTCTTTTTAACTTCTTTCTTAGGCTTCTTCTCATAGACTGGATTCTCTCGTATAGCAGCATGAGCCTTCTTATACATGTCCTCCATCTGAAACAAAGCAAAGCGAACAGTACTTGGTTTCATTTCATATGCCCTAAACAATGTAACAGACTAATCTATTACTTCCTTAATTTTGTCTAACCCAGATTCTCAAAAGGCACTCAACTAGGTCAGTGCTGGTATCTGCTTAAATTTCTAAATTTCTTTTCCTAAGAAATTCCCAATTTTTACCATAGGAAATGTGAGTTGACATTATTCACATTATTTTCTTGAAGAGAAATTTGCATGCATTTCTGAGGACCTTGGCTGTATTTTTTAAAGTCCTTCAAGCTCAGAGCAAATTGATTTCTGTAGAAATACATTTTATGCTCATTTAAAATGCTGCCTGACCTAAATTCTTTCATTTACAGGAGGATACATGCCAAAACAAAATTTTTAAGATGTTAAGATTTACAGTGTTAGGATAGTAAATACATAGATGATGTATTGTAGAATTATATACCTCAAACCTATATAATTTTATTAACCAATGTCACTCCAATTAAAAATAAAAAGATTGAGTGTATGGGGCTGCCCTGGCTGGGTAGCTCAACTTTTTAGAGCATCAGGCCAATATGCCAAGGCTGCAGGTTCAGTCCCTGGTTGGGGCACAAAAAAGAATCAACCAATGAATGCATAAGTAAGTGGAACAACAAATCAATGTTTCTCTCTCAAATAAATTAATTTTTTAAAAAGAGTATATGAGTCCTGGCTGGTGCGGCTCAGTGGACTGAGCGCCTGCCTGTGAACCAAAAAGTCACCATTTCAAGGCTCAGGGCACATGCCTAGGTTTCGGGCCAGGTCTCTGGTTGGGGGCAGTTGTGAAACCAACTGCTGTTTCTTACACATTGATGTTTCTCTCACTTTCTCCCCACCTTCCCTTTCTCTCTCCCTTCCCCCGTCTCTGAAAAAAGAAAAAAAAAAAAAAAAAACAAGTAGCAATTGCTAAGTTTTTTTGTCCTCTCACATTCCCCAGATTTACATTTTTCATTAATATCTGATAGTTCTTTCAAAGCCATTTTTAGTATCATATACCAGGGACCTCTTATATTATCAATTATACTAGGACTGACTAATTTCTGGTAGTAATATTAGGCTTCTGGAACCAGAAAGGTCAAAATTTCTCTAGAATACCCTGAAAGGCCATGCAATTAGTTATCTTAAAGAAAATTTTGTTTATATATATATATATATATATATATATATATATATATACACACACATACACACACCAATGTTGCAGCTCTGTATTGTTTCAACTACCGCCCTCAACTCTTGAACAATACAGATTTGAAATATGCAGGTGCACTTATACACAGATTTTTTTCAATCAATATACAGCTGGCTCTCAATATCCCCGGATTTCCCATCTGTGGATTGAATAATTTATTTTCGATCCACAGGGGGCAGCTGCAGTAAAGTTTTGTGGGAGTCAAAGGTTTTATATGGACTTCTATGTGTGCATGCACAAGGGGACTGGTGCCTCTAATCCCTATACTGTTCAAGAGTCAACTGTAAATGACTTGATCCTGTGCAAAATCATCATGAAGAATGGTTATAAAATGCCCAAGTGTTCATTATCAAACTAGTAAGAATTACAGCCCCCTAAAGAATGAGCCAGGTAATCCACGCCTTTAAAATTATTCAACGTGGAGATGACTACATGCATTTGTGTAAAGCTTAAGGAAAGAAAACAAAAATTTTCACTACATGTGAACTGAACTACCTAAAGTCCTTTTGAAAGTTAATTTCTCCACCTCTTTTAGCACTCTAAACATTAAAAAAAAAAAAAAAAAAAAAAATCAATCTAAACAACCCAGTTCATTCCTTCCAAGAAATCAGACAAGCAAGAAATACAATCAGTTATGTAGCTAATGCTATGAATTTAGGTAAAGGCCACTTCCTGTTGGAGACATACCAGGTGTCTACATAGGACTTCAGTATACACCCATAAAGAAAGATGCTTCCATAGATAAAATTAAGGAGCTAGCTGAAAGTGTATTAGCCTAAGAGTGGTTCTGGCCAAAGCATAAAATCTATACAGGAAAGCATTAGGAAACAGACATCTGAAAACACAGACTGAGAGTTTAGAATGTCTTGAGCATATATGCCATGACCAGAGCAAGAAGCTGTTTAGGAAGAAAAATTTTGTTAGGTCAAGTAGAATCAGTCAAAAAAGACCTTTTTAGCAGGGTGAATGAGGACAGTGTCAGTAGTAATCTAAGGGAATGCTTCTGTGTAGTAGATGCTTCTACATAGGTAATATAAAACTACCTTTTTCCTAGTTCAAAACTCAACCTATGTGTTTATCCTGCCCTAGACTATGTATTGTACAAAATATACAAATAACAAAGAAGTCTTTACACAATAACTATTTTAAAAATAATTTCACAACCAAAGCTATGCCAAAAATAGAATCCATACACTAACAGAAAACAATTACTTAATACATAACCCATCCATTTATATTTGTAATAGCTATACAGTAATCAGTGTGATTTTCCTACACTTTTCACTACAATTTCAAAACTGGTGCTATCATCAATTACTCCAAAGTGTTCAGAGAGATAGCCCTGGAGACTCAACTTTAGGGGTGATTGATTTTCCAACATTAAACTCACTTTTGCAAATATTGTTTCCCTTTACTTCTTCAGCATCATGCAGAACTAATGTTAGAATCTGTACATCTCCTTTTCCGTGTGTATGCCTGAGACATTCAGAATGTCCAGAACATAGCACTTGTTGGCTATGAAGAAAGAACCTTTCCTCCTGATGGTGTCAAAATGAAGTTTAACAACTAGCACCTCAAAGCAGACAGGGTAGATTATAACCATGACGACAGGAACGAAATCTTGAAATACAGAACAGCCAAATGCATACAAGCCACCAAAGGCTTTAGATTTGGATGCTTAAACCTGCCATCGTTCAGCATCTAAGAGATTCCTGAAAGCATTGACAAGTCTAGCTCATTATACCACCTCATCCTTTAACCTACCCTGGGTTTATGCCGTTTCATTCTATGCCAAGGGCAGCTTATGAGTACTGTCTATACCTATGCACATACCCACATTCAACTTTTAACCTAGAATAAAACTATATAATGTACCACCAAAGACGAAACAGTAAACCCAGTTTCATATAAAATTTTTACCATGTCTGGAGTTACATTGTTCTTTATGTATTGAGAGAATTGTTTCTTGTAAGCATCTTCATCTTCTTCCATTAGGTAGCGCATATAATCTGCCACATTCTGACCCATGATGTGCTTCCGATGCACTTCGGCATTGAATTCCTTGCTTTCTGAATCATAACCAGGGAATCGTTTGGTACTAAAATAAAGTTTTTCACATTTTAGTATATACTAATTGAAATCTTTTCACTAACAGGAATTCATTTCAGTAGCTGCCATCAGTCCCGTCTTGAAACAGTTAATTGCATCATATGCAACCAAAGGACCAACTACTGACTGCTCAGTTGGTGGGATATCATCATTCAGCAGCTAATCTCTGAATTCCAGAGTAGAAAATCATGCCTCAAGTACCTTTAAAAACCATTAAATGAACCAAGGTTTTCACTACTACGTTAGTTCTCCTTATTATCATAGAAACAGTTTCAAAACTGCGCCCCCCCCCCCCAAATCCTACAATTTCCCAGTGGTGTCTCAGGGCACATTAAGAGTGATTTATTCAAAGTCACATGGATGCCTCTCCAAAAGAGCTGCAGATCCTCAAAAACAAATGAAAACCCCTCCCCCACGTTACATGAGCATGTTCCAGTTAGGTTACATTTTACAGGCTTATAAATATATAATACAAGTACATATATACATAGAATTTTTTTTTTTGCTAAATCACCAACCACTAAAATATTTGTAAGAAGCTGATAAATCACTTTAAGATATTATCTACACAATAATAACAAAAATCATTATTTCAAACTAAAGGAACAACCAAATTAAAACCTACTTAGCTTCTAAGAACGGCCTACAATCTTATTTCCAGTTGAAAGTTTAGAAATCTGTTTTAAGCCTTTTCCTCAAACTTTTTCTAGAGTCCACTTTTTTCCATTACTCAGTAAAGCCATTTTCTTTCTGAATGAAAAAAAGAAAATGCATTGAAAGGGAAGAGGAAGTGGTGGTGAAATCAAGTTGCTCATTTCTAACCAAAACCAAGCTACACCTAAAAGGTAGTGGTTTCAACCCTGGCTCTTCCACTTACTGGCTCCGAAACCTTGGACAACTCATTTACCTCTCAATCCCAGTCTCTTCACTTGAAAATTACATTACAAATTCCTTTCTGCCCTGCCAGATTCCTTTTGCGCAGTGTCTAGCATTCGGTAGGCACACAATGATAGCTGTTATTACTTTTAACTAATTCAGTAATCCCCACAATCCAACTAGGTAGAAAACAGTGAAATATTGCAGTCCAGGCAATGAGGACTTGAATACTGTATTACCTATGAGGAATAGACAAGCCTCCATCCACAGCTCCCTTCAGGGCCCCAAACACTTTATTTCCAGTAGTAGTTCTGGCAAGCCCTGCATCCAAATAGCAGGTGAAGGCACCCGGCTGACCATCGATGCTTTCCACATTGTATTCATCTCCAGTCACCTCCACTTGGCCTTCATATATTTTGTCCATGCCAAACCTATTGAGAAGCTATTAACAAAGAAGCCAGTATAATACCTGTCCAAATATATTCAAACTCTAATAACACCAAGTCACAACTTTAATGACCTCTAACAAAAAACAATTCCTTCCAATTTACTTATCCTTTAACCCCCATCTACTTTTAAATATCAATTTTTAAATGCTACAGACACTTCATTCAATTTCAGCAGCTGTATCGACTGTATTCAACAGCTTCTTAATCTGCTACATGTTCATATTTGATTTATGCAAAAATCAATTAGGAGGTACATAAATTTGATTTTTACATAAGACTGAGTAATCTTATTTAAGAATTTTATTACTCGGTCTTATTTGGCACTAATTCAACAGCCAAATATTAAATGTTATCACATGTAGTTTTGAGTAGGATCCTGGGATGAAAACATCTTTTGTGGCTCTCTAACTACACTGTTAGTACGGGCAACTCCTCTCAGTACACATCACCTAGCTGTGGTTTCACAAGCAGAGCCTTTGCACCAAGTTGCTCTCATAGAATGACAATGTTCTCCACTCCCACTCAAACACGTTTATAACCAGTGAAGATGTAGGTCCCCAACAATGATGTATGCTAATAATTCCACTGCAAAACAAGGTCAGTAACTGAGAAAAAAATTAGGCAAAGTCACACTTTCACCTTTTATGCATATGACAGAAAATGCTGCGACCCAGAGGCAAAGATGATTGAAACAACCCCCTGCACCCAAATTTACGACATTGCTTCTTAAATTTTAACATGCATAGAAATCACTTGGACATCTCATTAAAACATTCTGAAATCTGGAGCAGTCTACATTTTTAATGTATGCTTATGGTCTTAAGATCATTTCTAAGTAGATCTGTCCAATAAGGTATCCACTAAGGAGCCACAAGTGACTATTCGAAGTTAAGAATTTAGTTCATCAGTAGCACTAGACACACTTCAAGTGCTCAACAACCACTTGTGACTGCTGGCTACCATTATCAGCACAGATTACAGATACCACTGCAGAAAATTCTATTGGTCTAGATATAACTAACGGCAAAAAACAGGAAAACTGCTTACCCAAATTACATCAATTAAAGTAATCCTGTACATACCCTGCGGGCCAACAGCAGGCCAGTACAGTATGCTGCAGCGTAATTTGTCAGGCCGACCTTCACACCATACTTCGGGAGTTCATGAGCATAAGCTGCACAAACTATCATATCTCCTTCTATACGAGCATAAGCAATCTATAGTAGGAGAAAAAACAGGTGAATAATGTGCTTTTACCGTTGAAAGTGACTTTGTTTTCAAAGAACGTGACACAGAGCTGCATCACTTAAAATCTATGTTATACCCACTCAACTCCAAGAAGTTTATGGTTTGATCCACTATAGCAGGTACATTTATGAGTCTGTAAATATGTCACAGTACGTCAGGCTAAGTCACCAAAGGGACACTGAATATAAAAATGCCTTTGAAATAAATTATACTGTAGTTCCTTAATTCTAAATACTGAAAAGACTTAGCTGAGAATTAGAGGCAATTTAAAAAGGCAAAAGAATTCCCAATTATTTCAAACATCTTTTGAACTAAGCATATTTTAAGTTCAGTAATGTTTCAGACACCTAGTGTTTAGTTGCCTGTACTCAGGTCCAGAGGAAGACACTGCCTTCTCAACCACAAATTAGCTTGCCCAGAAAACTGGCACGCCTGCCTCCTGCACGCAAAGACCCAGAAAACCTCAAGCAAAAAACTTTTCCCTCGTAAAATTCCAGAAAATTATCTTCTAAGAGCACGCTGCCACTTTCTGGAGATCTTTGATGTGTAAGACAACTTCACATAGGACAGTTAAAACCTATTTCAAACAATAAGCAGGAATAAAAATAATCTTGAGGCTAATTTAATCTTTGCAACCACCACTCCTTCAAAGAGGGTTGGATATGTGGCATCTCACGCCGGACAGCAAACACCAGGACGCAGTCCACGGCAAATCCTATCACCGCACTGGAGTTGGAAGGGGCAGGAACCTTCCACTTGGTATCAAATTTATCCTCTCACCCCACCCGCCCCCACAAAATGCTGGTAACACCATAAATTTCTTCAATCCCTTTTTCCCCAATTAAAAAATAAATGGGGTTAAATTGGGTCAGGATTGTCAAAAATGGCTGATATTCAGAGTATTTATTTTAAAGAACCAATTTCCCAAGCTCCAATTTAAGACCCACAAAAAAGAAAACTAACTCTGTTTTTGGCACGCCTGGTCCCACACTTGGTGGACGTTCTAATCCACACACCTGTTTTATTTCCCAAGTAGGGCTTCTCTAGCCACGCCCCCCCCACCCCAGTTAGGGGGCGGGAGGTTTTACCATCATGGCTTGTGTCTAGAATGCAGCTTACCTGACAAATGATATCTCTGTTGGTTACACGGACTATCATCCTGTATTTGGGTGTGTTGTACTTATTTTTATCTTGAATTACCAAGCGCTTCCGGGCATAGTAATCAGTTTTACCCTCTGGAAAAAAAGAAAAGAAAAAGAAAAAGTCTACTCCACTGCAAAGCAGATTCCTTTAATATTGTGAACATGAAAACCCAACCATACCTCGTCGTCTTCTAAATTTCACTTGGTATCTCTTGAAGTAGGCCTTATTTTTGACAACTTTTACAAACCCCTTTAAGAAAAAAAGATCATTAAATGTTTTAGTCTATGATACTTTTGACATCTGAGATGTAACAAACTAACACCTGAATTTCAAAAGTGAATCTAGACAACTGTCACTTTTGTAGAGTCCAGCTTTTTTCAAACCATCTAAGGTCAAGAATCGCTTTTTCTACTTTCCATCTGTCAAGACTGATAGGTGACTTCCTCAGACCGACGATACAGGCTTTCTGAAACACCCGCCACTCTCCCGGAAAAGCCACGAGACAGTCAGGCGTGGAGCTGGGTGCGAGGAGCCGCAGCCCAGCTCCACTGGGCATCCACCACCTAGTCTGAGACCGACTAATGCAATCTCCCAGCGCGACCGCCTGACGGGGCCCCCTCGGAAGAGCTGGCACTACTCCCTCAGCTTGTCTACTGAACCTACCCCCATCCTCAATCCGTGCTTCAGCTATTTCTCTTCCCCAATTCCTTTCCTCTTAATTTTGCGCGCCGGGCGGCAGCCATTAAGGCCACGCTGGGAGCCGGCAGCCCGACCAGGGCAGAGCCTGCAATCTAATGCCATCCGACCCCTGGGCCGCGCGAGACCAACCGTAGGCTGGCATCAGAGCAACGAGAGGGTACCCCCGTCCACCTGTAGTCCCGAGATCGGGATACCCACTCACCATCCTACAGATGAAAGACCCAGTCCACAACTTGCCACGGACCCACAAACCCAGCAGAGCTCCAGTAAGCAGAAAAGGCCGCAGCCCCTGCGCAGGCGCAGTATGTAGCGCCCGCGATCACGCTAGCGACGTGCAGAAGAGAGATCCACTTGCCGTCAGACAGGCGGCATCCCGCCCCCTGCTGGTAGGAGGACCCATGCGGGCCTTCATCTTGTTGCAGCAAATCCTTAAAGCTCCTGGCTGACGGTGATCCCACTGCGACGGACAGTAAACAGTAATAAGGAGGATTAACTGTAGGAGGCTTTCACTTTTGTGGGCTAGGAAGTTGTTTCATAATATGTATTATTTTTGTAAGCAGGAAAAAAGTTTAACAACTAAATAGAAAGAATTTGCCCTGGAGCTCTTTGTCCCCTAGGGACTCCCGGTCTGGAATAGAGTCCTCCCAGGAAGCCTTGCCTTAGCGCTCCAAGCCTGGGTTAGGAGCCCTTCTTCGGCTTTCCTACAGTAGGCGCCTTCCTACCTGCTTCGGCCCGCCCTGAATTGTAAACCTTTGAATCTCCAGTACCTAGCGCGGTGCTGATATTCAATAAAATGGTAAGAGAACTGCTCTCGCCTTCCTGCCTTTTTACCTCCATCATCTTCTCTGATTTCTGACCACCTCATTCCTTCTCCCCCCTCCGTCCTTCATATCTAGTCAGCTTAACTTTTTTTCTGTTTAAGTCTTTTTAAATTAATTCTTTTAAAACTAATAGCCCTGACCACTGTAGCTCAGTGGTTGCCAGTTTGATTCCCAGGCAGGGCACATGCCTGGGTTGTGGGCCAGATCCCCAGTGGGGCCATGTGAGAAGCAACTACACATTGATGTTTATCTCCCTCTCTTTTTCCCTCCCTTCCCCTCGCTCTAAAATAAATAAATAAAATCTTAAAAAAAACTAATTATAATAAGTCATATTCTCCACATGGAGACTGAAGAGAACCAACCAACCAACCAACTTACCAAACAAAGCACCTCAAGAGAAAGTATTCCCTTACCTAACATTATTTTAAAGGTGGTATTTGGACTACTGCATGGGAATTATTTGGGTATTAGTTAAAATGCAGGCCTATGAACATAGGCCATCTCTTTTGAATCAACCTCGCTGGTTTGGAGAGTGGGAACCTGCCTTTTTTAAAAAAAAAAAAAAGATTTTATTTATTATCTTTAGAGGGAAAGGGAAGGAGAGAGAGGGAGAGAAATATCAATGTGTGGTTGCCTCTCTGCGTCCCTGCCTGGGAACTGGCCAGCAGCCCAGGCATGTGCCCTGACTGGGAATTGAACCTGGATTCTTTGGTTCACAAGCCCACGCTCAGTCTACTGAGCTACCTCAGGTAGGGAAACAAACCTACCTTTTAAATTTGGCTTAAGTCTTGCTCAAATCAACAGGTCTCAGGAAAGTAGAAAACTAATCCTATTTTGCCCAATAATGGATTACCTATTATAGTAGGAAAAGAACACAAATTACTTACCAGCACAGCAATTTAAAATAATGGCATCCTCACAGTGAATATTAACTCTATGCCTCATTCTCCAATGATGTAAGCTCACTTTTGTGAAATGGGTATGCACAGTTTTAATCCAGCAGGAAAGAATCAGTGTGTCAACTGCTCACTATCACAGCTGGGAGGAGGATCTGCCAAACCAGATGACAAGGTTAAGTAGTTCCAAAAACTGCTGCTTGAACAAATCAGAATTATGTTCTAGTTTACTCTGGTTTCAACTTGTAACTCATCATACAACCAGAAAAATGTACATTGAATTTGTTCTGGCCAATGGCAACAGAACCATCAAGGAGAAATGTTAAAACACCCCTCAAAGGCAAGTATGGTTCTATCTTTGTTGAGGGGCTTTTAGAAGTGCAAAGAAAAAGATAAGTAATTTGTCTTTATTTTGGTGGTTCATGAAATTATTAGCCTATGACAGGTGCCACATGTCTTGGTCAGGCCCTACGCTGAAGGTGCAGGCATCAGGAAGGAAAGGCTGTATGGAAATGGGCCTACCCCCGACTTTTGTATGTTTTAGAGCAAGAGTACATGGGAAGGCCCACATACCCTTCATCTGAATATTTAGAAGTTATGAAGCAAGCTAACCCATTGTTGAATTAAATGTTTTATTTTTCTTAACCTGCTTCTTCCTACCTTATAAGTATTTATAACAAAAACATTTAAAATATGTATATCTATTCCCTGTAGTTGCAGCTGGGGGTTTGCAGCTAGCATGGTTGGCTCAGCCTGCGCGGTTGGTGATACCTGGAGCCAGGAGAACCTTGTCCAACACCCTCGACCAACCAATCTTGTTCAAGGTAAAGGTTAAAATCACCAGTAATGGGGCAAGTGAACTTTGTGTTCCTCCTGACACAATATACTGAGAGGAACACAGAAACATTTTGTGCCAAATTTATATAAACTAATCTAATTATCTGATTTAACTCTCTAATCTGATACGTGATGAATCTGCATACAAACTCAAATTGAGGAACATTATACAAAGTAACTGTTCAGTACTCTTCAAAAAATGACAAAATCATGGTAGATAAGGAAAGACAAGAGAAATATTCCAGATCGAAAGAGACCAAAGTGACATGACAACGGCATACAATGTGTGATCCCAGATGTATCCTAGACAAGAGAGGAAAATGAGAAAAAGGAAGGCTTTTTATTTCTTTTGTACAAAGGACATTCTCAGGACAGTCAGTGAAATCTGAATGGAGTCTGTGGGTTAGATGGTAGTAATCGATCAATGTGAATTTTATTTTGATAGGTACACTATGGCTGTATATGAGAGTGCTCTTTAGGAAATGCACTCTGAGCTCTTTTGGAGTAATGGGCATTATTTCTGTGATTTACTCTCAACAAATGACTACAAAAATTACATATATATGTATGTATATAGATACATATGTGTGTGTAAAAAGAAAAAAATGAGGCAATTGTGTTAAAATGTTAACAATAGGGAATCTGGGAGAAGGGTATATGGAAATTCTTTATACTGTTCTTACAAATAATTTGTAATTTTGAAATTATTTCAAAGTAAAAAAATAAAACATTGATTCCTGGTGGAATAGGAAATATTTCTTTTATTATTTGAAATGAAAGTAAACTCAGTTTTATCAAACATGTCAAACATATTATAAATAGAATATAAATCAGCAACTTTTAGTTCTGATAGTGATGATTTAACAGCAAATTATGAAAAGATTTCTATGAAGTTCCCATATATTACGACTGTGAGGAACCTGCTTATGGCTCTAATCAGCAGGTTCTGTATTGAAACCATTGACTTTCAAGATTATTCTCTAAAAGCATCTTGTTATTTCAAAATGTTTTTTCTTTACAGTTGCTTTTTGCTTTATATTAGTTTATGATTATTCATGAAGGGTAGCAAATAGGGTGGACTACTTTATGGTTGAATCCCCTTTATTGATATTAATCCTTTAGAAACATGTAAAACATTTTAAACCTGTACTTTTTATCTCGGAAAAAATTAGCCTTCAGTGAAAGAATAATCTTTGTTTCTTTTTAAAAAAAGTGTAAAGCTATGGTTTTTATGGGCCCAAGAGTCAAAAGAATATCAAGGACTACCCCACGTAATTATGATTGAGTATGTCTCAGTGTTCTGTTCATAGGCTACTGATGTCTGAATGACTAACAAGATAAAAACATACACAATCCATAAATTATAATATATTTCTTTCATAAAAGTTTTTTTCATATCTTCATTTCAGCGAGACCTCTATATTATCACCAAGATACCACATCATTTATGTTCTATGGATAGTAATGCCAAATTGGACAAACTTTTTTGTCATTATAATTCTTAAATAATTTTTATTAATTTCATGTAGGAGAAATTTTGCTGTGCTGAGGCAAGAGGAACTGGAATTTTAAATAAAATTCACAAAGCAATACTTAAATTTGGAAATGAAATAATTTTTCATATCAAATTCAAAAAATGCAACAAAAATAATAAATTACTGTTTTCACAGATGCTATTACTGGATATTTGATATTGTCATATAAATCAGTTGCATTGAGATTTTCATTCTCTCTTATAATAATATCTATATCCACGCAGGTTTTGTTTTTCTTCCAATAGTTAAATGCTGGGGTATGGTAAAGTAAGTAAAAAGAGCAGTATGTTGCTCAGTTTGTTCAAATGTCTTTTCTGTCAGACTATGCAATGGTCTATCAAGGTCAGGAAACAATCTCTGTGGAAATTAATTTTAGGTTTATTTATTCACTTATTTAAATTAAGTTTATCAAAGTAACATTGGTTATTAATGGGTATTGGTTATGTGAGTTTCAGGCATACAGTTTCAGTGTCTGGTCTTCTTCCATCACCATATATTTCACCCACCTACATACCCTCTACATCCGCTTCCCCCTACCTCCCCCTCTGGCAGCCAGCATACTGTTGTCTGTGTCTGTGAGTGAGTTTGTTCTCCATTTGTTACTTTCTATTTATTTCCCGCTTATGAGTGAATCATATAGTTCTTATCTTTTTCCATCTAATGTATTTCACTTAGCATGGTACTCTCAAGATCCATCCATGTTGTCACAAAAGGCAATGTTTCATCTTTTCCTCTTTTTAAAATATTTTATTTATTTACTTTTAGAGAGAGAGGGGAAGGAAGGGAGAAAGAGAGGGAGTGAAACATCAATGTGAGAAACATCGATAGGTTTGCCTCTTGCATGTGCCCTAAGTGGAGACTGAACCAGCAACCCTTCCCTTTGCAGTACAACACCCGACTAACTGAGTCACCCTGGTCAAGGCAAGTGTTTCATTTTTCCTGATGGCTGAGTAGCATTCCATTTATATATGTACCACTTCTTAAAAAAAAAAAAAAAAGGTTATTTATTGATTTTAGAGAGAGAGAAGAAGAGAGAGAAATTTTTGCATTCATTGGTTGATTCTTGTATGTGCCCTGAATGGGGATTGAATCTGCAACCTTGGTGTATCGGGGTGATGCTCTAACCAACTGAGTTACCTGGCCAGGGCTGTACCCCATCTTCTTCATCCAATCACCTATGGGAGGACACTTTAGTTGTTTCCATGTCCTGGCCACTGTGAATAGTGCTACACTGAATGTAGGAGCACATACATTCTTATGAAAAAACATTTTCCATTTTTTTCAGGTAGATACCCAGAAGAGGGAATCCTGGGTCACCTTGTAGCTCTATTCTTAATTTTTTGAGGAACATCCATACTGTTTTCCATAGTGGCTGTACCAGTTTACATCCCACCAGCAGCGTACAAGGGTTCCCCTTTGACCACATCCTCTCCAACACTTATTTCTTGTCTCATTGATAACAGCTGTTCTAACAGGTGTGAGGTGGTATCTTATTGTGGTTTTGACTTGCACTTCCTTTATTGCTAATGAATTTGAGCATCTTTTCCTATATGTGTTGGCCATCTGTATGTCTTCTTTTTTAAAAAAATTTTATTGACTTTAGCGAGAGAAAGCAAGGGGGGAGGGGGAAGAGGAGGGAGAGAGAGATACCAATTTGTTATTACACTTATTATGTATTCCTTGGTTACTTCTTATATGTGCCCTCACAGGAGATGGAGCCCACAACCTTGGTGTATTGGGACAACACTCTAACCAACTGAGCTACTGGCCAGGACATCTGTGTCTTCTTGAGAAAAATGTCTGTTTAGGTCCTGTGCCCATTTTTAATTAAATTGTTTTCATTGTTGTTGTTGAATTATGAGTTCTTCGTATGTTTTCGATATTAGAGATATTGGAGGATATCAGAGATAAACTTTGCAAATACCTTCTTCCATTGGGTGGTTGCCTTTTTTTGTCGTTGATGGTTTCTTTTGCTGTGCAGAAGCTTTTTAGTTTGATATAGTCCCATTGGTTTATTTGTGTTTTTATTTCCCTTGTCTTTGGGGTCACAAAAGTTCACAAAAAACCTTTCTGAGACCAAGGTCCATAAGTTTAGTGCTTACGTTTTCTTGTATGTAAGTTTAGGGTCTTATGTTCGAGTCTTTAAAACACTTTGAGTTAATTTTTGTGTATGGTATCAGAGAGTAGTCTAGTTTCATTCTTTTGCTTGTGGCTTTCCAATAGTCTCACCACCATTTATTGATGAGATTTGCCTTTTTCCATTGCATGATTTTGGCTCCTTTGTCAAAAATTAGTTCCTTGTACATGTGTGAGTATATTTCTGAGCTCTCAATTATGTTCCATTGGTCAGTGTTTATACTTTTCTTCCAATACCATACTGTTTTGATTATTGGAGCTTAGTAGTATAATTTGAAGTCAGTCAGTGTGATACTTTTGGCTTCGTTCTTTTTTTCTCAGGATTACTCTGGCTGTTTGGGGTCTTTTATGATTTCACAAAATTTTGAGGATTTTTTGTACTATTCTTTGAAAAATGACATTGGGATTTTGATGGGGATTGCATTAAATCTCTGTATTACTTTAGGTAATATGGCCATTTTAAATGTTGATTCTTCCATCCTTGATTACAGGCTATCTTTCCATTTCTTTTTTCTTCTTCAGTTTTTCTCAAGTATGTATTGTAGTCTTCAGTGTGTAGGTCCTTCACTTTCTTTGTTAAGTTTATTCCTAGGTATTTTATTTTTTATTTGGATTGCAAATGGGGTTGTTTTCTCCATTTCTTTTTCTGATATTTCATTGTTAGTATGCAGGAATGCAATAGATTTTGCGTGTTGATTTTGTATCCTGCAGCTATACCGTATTGGTTTATTGTTTTTAATAGTTTTGTGGTGTAGTCCTTAGGGTTTTTTTTTCCAGTGTATTATGCTTTATTATTTCTTTTTAAATATATTGTATCAATTATGCTATTACAGTTGTCCCAATTTTTCCCCCATTCCACCCTCCATGCAGCAACTCCACTCCCTCAGGCAATCCCCCCTCCTTAGTTCATATCCATGCATGTGTATAAGATCTTTGGCTACTCAATTCCCTATACTGTTCTTAACATCCTGCTTCCTATTCTGTACCTACCAATTGTACTTCTTAATCCCTGCACCTTTTCCTCCCATTCTCCCCCTTCCCCCTCCCAGCTAATAACCCTTCAAATGGTCTCCATATCTATGATTCTGTTTCTGTTCTGCTTATTTCCTAGTTTGTTTTTTAGATTCAATTGTTGATAGTTGAGAAATTATTGCCATTTTAATGTTCATAGTTTTGATCGTATTTTTCTTAAATAAGTAACTTTAACATTTCATATAATAACACTTGGTGATGATAAACTCCTTTAGGTTTACCTTGTCTGGGAAGCACTTTATCTGCCCTTCCATTCTAAGTGAGCTTTGCTGGATGGAGTAATCTAGGTTGTAGGTCCTTGCTTTTCATCACTTGGAATACTTCTTGCCAGTCCTTTCTTGCCTGCAAAGTTTTCTTTTGAAAAATGAGCTGACAGTCTTATGGGAACTCCTTTGCAGGTAACTCTCTGCTTTTCTCTTGCTCCTTTTAAGATTCTTTCTCTTTAACCTGTGGCATTTTGATGATAATATGTCTTGGAGTGGTCCTCTTTGCATCCATCTTATTTGGGACTCTCTGTGCTTCCTGGGCATGTATGTCTCTTTCCTTCACGAAATTAGGGAACTTTTCTTTCAATATTTTTTCAAATGTGTTCAATTTCTTGCTCTCTCTCTTCTCCTTCTGGCACCCCTATGATTTGAATGTTGATACGTTTGAAGTTGTCCCAGAGGCTTCTTACCCTATACTTGTTTTTTTGGATCCTTTTTTCTTCTTGCTGCTCTGAATGTAGCGAGAAGATGGAATGTTTTTTTCTTCTTTATGTTCCAAATCATTGTCTTGGCTTCATCCATTCCACTGTTGATTCCCTGTAAATTTTTCTTTATTTTACTTAGTGTAACTTTCATTTCTGCCTGAGTCTTTTTTGTGCTGGTGAAGTACCCATCGAGTTCCTTGAGCATCCTCATAACCAGTGTTTTGAACTCTGCATCTGATAGGCTGCTTATTTCCATTTTGTTTGGCTCTTTTTCTGGAGTTTTGTTCTCTTCTTTCATTTGGGCCATGTTTATCTGTCTCCTTATGTTGGCAGCCTCCCTGTGTTTGTTTCTGTGTATTAGGTAGAGCTGCTTTGACCCCCTGTCTTAGTAACATGGCCTAATGTAGACAAGTGTACTGAAAGTTGGATGGGGCAGAGCCTCAGGTAATGGCTCGGGTTGGACTACTCTTGTGAACCAGGTTGACGGAATCTTTATCCAGATGCCACAGCTCTGTGGCTGTGTGTGAAGGAGGGCTTAGAATAGAAACAATGGCTGCTGCCTGGCCTCTGGAGTTTTGTCCAGGAGGAAGCTGTACCCTGACACTTGCCCTGATGCCAGACACTTCAGTTTCTCCCCATATGTGACTGGTGCCCTTAAGCTGCTGCCCTGGTGCTGGAGCCCAGAGGGAGTGAGTCTGAGTAACTCCTAAGTTTGTTTCAGGCCCTTTAAGAGGAGATGCCTGAGAGTCCTGTAGTTTCTTCCACCACCCCAACCCTCACTGATATTTTTTAAAAATATTTTATTTATTTATTATTAGAGAGAGGGGAGGGAGGGAGAAAGATACAGAAACATTGATGTGTAAGAGAAGTATCAACTAGTTGCCTCTTGCATGCCCCCAGTTGGAGACCTGGACTGCTACCCAGGCATGTGTCCTGACTGAGAATTGAACCAACGGCTTTTTGATTTGTAGGCTGATGCCCAATCCGCTGAGCCACTCCAGCTAGGGTCCCACTGGTTTTTACAGGCAGAAGTTAATGTGGGCTTATCTTCCTGGCACTAGAAACCTGGGATGGACAGGTCTGGTGTGGGACTGGGATTCCTCACTCCTGAGGCATCCCCCGCAATTTTTACCCATCACATCTGGGTGTGGGACCAGCCTGTTTCACATCTCTGCATTGCCATGTCTCCGTGTCTCCACCCCTCCTACCCATCTGAATGAGTGTGACTACTCTTACTGCTTGGTTGTTGGACTTCCACAGAGCTCAGTTTTCTGACAGTTCTGGGCAACAGTTGTTTTGTAATTTAGTTGTAATATTTGCTATGGTTGTGTGAGGAGGCAAGCTGTGTTTACCTACACCTCCATCTTCTATGCTTTATTATTTTAAGAAAGGAAAAAAATGCAACAATAAACTTGTTCAACAGCATGAGGCTTAGGTAGAGCTGCCTGGTGTAGTCTTTAGGGGTTTTTTAAATATATATAGAATCATGTCAATCATGTCATCTGCAAATAGTGAGTCTTACTTCATTCCCAATTTAGATGCCTTTTATTTCTTTCTCTTGTCTAATCACTCTGGCTAGGACTTCCAGGACTATGTTGAACAACAGTGGTGAGACTGGACATCCTTCTCTTGTCCCTGATTTTAGAGAAAATGCTTTCAGTTTTTCACCGTTAAGTATGATGTTAACTGAGGGTTTATCATATGTAGCCTTTGTTATGTTGAGGTACTTTTCTTCTATACACATTTACTGAGTGTTTTAATTATAAATTGATGTTGTATCTTGTCAAATGTTTTTTCTGCATCTACTCATATGATCGTATAATTTTATCTTTTATTTTGTTAATGTGGTATGTCACATTGGTTAATTTGTATATGTTGTACCATTCTTGCATCCCTCGGTTGAACCCCACTTGATTGTGATATATTATCTTTTTAATATATTGTTGTATTTGATTTGCCAGCTAGTAATTTGTTTTGGATTTTTTGCATCTTTGTTAATCAGAGATATTGGCCTGTAATTTAATTTTTTTGTGTTGTCCTTGCAAGTTTTTATATTAGGGTAATGTTGGCCTCGTAAATGATTTAGGAAGTATTCCCTTTTCTTAAATTTTTTAGGAAGAGTTTGAGAGGGATAAGTATTAAATCTTTGAATGTTTGGCAGAATTTACCAGTGAAGCCATCTGGTCTTGGGCTTTTGTTTTTTGGGGGAGGAGGTTTTTGATGGGTTTCAAGTTTCTTATTGTTGATTGGTCTATTTAGGTCTTCCAATCTTCATGGTTCAGTCTAAGAAGGACACACATACACACACACTCAAAAAATTGGTCCATTTCTTCTAGGGTATTGAATTTGGTTGCATATAGCCTTTCATAGTATTCTTGTATAATCATTTGTATTTGTGTTGTCCATTGTAATCTCTCTTCTTTCATTTCTGATTTTATTTATTCCTTTCTCTTTTTTCCCTTAGTGATTCTAGCCAAAGGCTTGTCAATTTTATTTATTTTTTTAAAGAGCCAGCTCTTTGTTTCCTTAATTTTTCTATTGTGCTTTTGTTTTATATTTAATTTAATTCTGCTCTGATTTTTATTATTTCTTTCCTTGTACGACTTTGGGTTTTTTTGTTCTTTTCCAGTTCTTTAAAGTAAAATGTTAGACCATTTGAGTTTTTTCTTCTTTCTTGATGTAAGCCTGTAATGCTATAAATTTGCCTCTTAGTACTGCCTTTGCTGCATACTAAATTTTTCATGTATCATATTGTCATTTTCATTTGTGTCTATGGATCTTTCAATCTCTTTTATTTCTTCTTTGACACAATATTTGTTCAGTAGCATGTTTACACATATTTGTGGTTTTCCAGCTTTCTTCTTGTTGAAATTTCCAGTTTCATACAGTTGTAATTAGAGAATATGTTTGGTATGATTTCAGTCTTAAATTTTTTTTAGACTTGTTTTATGCATCAACATATGGTATATCCTTGGGAATGTATCACTTGCACTTGAGAAGAATGTATATTTTGTTTTTTGGGAATCGAAAGCTCTGTAAATATTATGGCCATTTGATCAAATGTGTTGTTTAAGGCCAATATTTCCTTATTGATGTTTCTGTTTGGATGATATATTCATTGCTGTCAATGGGATGTATACATTCTCTACTGGGATGGTATTTTTGTCAGTTTCTCCTTTTAGGTCTCTTAGTAATTCTTTTACATATTTTGGTGCTTCCTGGTTGGGTGCATATATATTGATATGTTATGTCTTGTCCATCTTTGTCTTTTGTTACATTTTTCAATTTGATACCTGTTTTGTCTGATATAAGTATGGCTGTACCTGCTTTTTTCTGGATGCCATTTCCTTGGAGTATCATCTTTTACCCCTTTACTTTGAGTCTGTGTTTGTGTTTATAGCTGGGTTGAGTTGCCTGAAGGCAACATATTGTTGGGTCTTGTGTTTCTTTTAAGTATGTTTTGTTGATTATGCTATTACAGTTGTCCCGTTTTTTCTTCCCTTTATTCTCCTTGGCCCTGTACCCCACTCCCACCAGTATTACCTCCTTTAGTTCATGTCCATGGGTCATATATGTAAGTTCCTTGGCCTCACTATTTCCTATACTATTCTTAACCTTCCCCTATCTGTTTTGTACCTACCATTTATGCTTCTTATTCTCTGTACCTTTTCTCCCATTCTCCCCCCACCCTCTTCCCACTGATAATCTTCCATGTAATCTCCATTTCTGGGATCCTGTTCCTGTCCTACTTGTTTGCTAAGTTTGTTTGTTTTTTTTTAGGCTCAGTTGTTGATAGTTGTGAGTTTGTTGTCATTTTACTGTTCATACTTTTGATCATCTTCTTTTTCTTAGGTAAATCCCTTTAATATTCCATATAATAAGGGCTTGATGATGATGATCTCCTTTAACTTTACCTCATTGGGGAAGCAGTTTATTTGCCCTTCCATTCTAAATGATAACTTTGCTGGAGAGAATAATCTTGCATGTAAGTCCTTGTTTTTCATGACTTTGAATACTTCTTTCCAGCCCCTTCTTGCCTGCAAGGTTGCTTTTGAGAAATCAGCTGACAGTCTTATGGGTAACTGTCTCCTTTTCTTTTGCTGCTTTTAAGATTCTCTCCTTATCTTTGATCTTGAGTAGTGTAATTATGATGTGCCTCGTTGGTCTGTACTTCCTTGGGTCCAACTTCTTTGGGACTCTGAGCTTCCTGACTTCCTGGAAGTCTACTTCCTTTGTCAGATTGGGGAAGTTCTCCTTCATTATGTTTTCAATTTCTTGACCTTCTTCTTCTCCTTTTGGCACCCCTATGATTCAGATATTGGGATGTTTAAAGTTGTCCTGGAGGTTCCTAAGCCTCTCCTCCCTTTTTTGAGTTATTGTTTCTTCATTCTGTTCTGGTTGTATGTTTATTTCTTCCTTCTGCTCCAAATTCTGAGTCCCAGTTTCCTTCCCTTTACTGTTGGTTCCCTGTATATTTTTCTTTATTTCACTTTGCATAGCCTTTACTTTTTCCTCTATTGTGTGACTATACTAAACCATTTCTGTGAGCATTCTGATTACTGGTGTTTTGAACTCTGCGTCTGATAGGTTGGCTATCTCTTCATCATTTAGTTCTGTTTTTTGGAGTTTTTATCTGTTCTTTTATTTGGCAGACATTTCTTTGTATAGGCACACCTATTACATTGTAAGGAGTGGAGCCTTAGGTGTTCACCAATGTGGGGCAACTTGTGGAACTGCATTTGGTGCTGTATGTGGGGGAAGGGTCAGAGAGGGGACAATGCCACTTGCTTGGCTCTCCTGCTGCTTTCATTCACTTCCCCCGCTACCCACAATCAAATTGGGCCCTTCTGGTGCTGATTCCTGGGTGGGTGGTTTTGTGTACATTCTAAGACTCTGTGGGTCTTTCTAATGGACTCTGTTGTAAAGCTGGAGGTTTCTCCTGCTGCTACAATCCCCATAGATTTTTACAGCCAGAGGTTTTGAGGCTTTATTTCCCTGCTCTGGAACCCTGGGTTGCATAGTCTGTCTCGCTCCCCAGTTGTTCCTACTGTTTATCCACATGCAAATATGGGACTGCCAGCCACCACCTTGCTATGTGTCCTCTCTTGCCAGGCTGCCCATCTCTGCCCTTCCTACCACTGGGGATGAATGTTTCTTCTTTAACTCCTTGGTTGTTGGACTTCTATACGGTTTGATTTTCTGGCAGTTCTGCTTGTTTTTGTTTTTAAATTTGTTGTTGTCCTTCTTTTGGTTGTGCAAGGAGGCAACTTGTATCTACCTACACCTCCATCTTGGCTGGAAATCCTGTTCTTGTTTTTTAACCCATCCTGCTAGTCTGTACCTTTTAATTGGTGAGTTCAGTCTATTTACATTTAGGGGGATTATTGATATATTAGGACTTACTACAGCCATCTTTTCTTTTCCAATTGGTCTGTATCTCCATTGTTTATTTTCCCTTGTATTTCTATCTGCTATTTTAGTTTAGTGGTATTCTATGATTTTTTCTCTGTTTCTCTTTTTTTATTTTATGTGTCTTAGTTATAGATTTGTGTGTGTGTGGTTACTGTTAGGTTTATACAAAAATGTTTCAGATGTACAATAGTCCCCTTTTTTCTGACTATGTCTTTTCTTCATTGACCTGTGCAAGTTCAGTTCTTCTCCACTTCCCCTTTTATGTTTTTGTTGTCCTACATTACCCCTTTTTATGCTGTGTGTTCATTTCCAAATTGCAGATGCTATAGTCTTTTTTTTTTTACTTTATATTTCTGTTTAATACTCTCTTCTGAAAAAGAGTTGCGGTTTCCTGCTTCTGTCTGTCTGTCTGTCATCTCAGCAGTTTGGTATCCTCTTGTCTTTTCAGTTCAGGTAGAATGGCTCCTTTCAGTATTTCTTGTAATGCAGGTCTGGTGCTGGTAAATTACCTCAGCTCTTCTTTGTCCAGAAAAGTTTTTATTTCTCCTTTGTTTCTAAGGGATAACTTTGCTGGATATATTATTTTCTCTTTCAATATTTTGAATATTTGATTCTCTTCTCTCCCAGCTTGTATGGTTTCTGCTTAAAAATCTAATGACAATCCAGTGGGGTTTTATTTTGTAGATTATAGTCTTTCCCTCACCTATAGGATGCCTTTGGAGTTCTTTCTTTGTCATTCACTTTTGACAGTTTTAATATGTGCCTTGGAGAAGGAGTTTTTGCCTTGACATAATTAGGTGAGTTTGCTTCTGTATTTGAGAGTCCAGTTGTTTCCATAGGTTTAGGGAGTTCTCCTCAATTATTTGTTTCAATAGGCTCTCTGTTTCCTTCTCCTCTCTTTTCCTTCTGGTATACCCATTGTTCTTAAACTGTTTCTTCTAATGGAGCCAGATAGTTCTCATACAGTTCTCGTTCTCTCTGTCTCTGTCTCTATCTCTTTCTCTCTCCTCTCAGTTTTCTTTCTTCTTCTATTTAGTCATTTCTAGATTTCTCTCTTGAAGATCACTAATTCTTTCTTCCATCTGGTCTGCTTTATTTCCTAAGTTCTCTAGTTCATTCTTCATCTCAGTGTGAGTTCTTCTGCTCCAAAATTTCTATTTGGTTGTTCTTTACAGTTTCAGTCTGTTTTGTAAAGTACCTCTTTTGTTCATCGATTTTGTTCCTGGGGTCATTGAATTGCCTTTCTGAGTTTTCTTGCATCTTTTCTTTTTTTCAAAACTGCAATTTGTAATTCTCTGTCATGTAAGTCACAGTCTTCTATGTCCTTGAGTTTATTTTCTGGAGACTTGTTATTTTGCCTCTGAGTTACCTTGTTACAGTGGTATTTATGGTACCAGGTAGATTATTTCTCTGCCTAGGCCTTTGAGAGATTGAAATCTGTTTGCTTTTAACCTGTCATTAACAGGTTGATAACTAGAGGTCTTTCTTCTGGTTTCCAGTAGATGGTGGTATAGTACAAATTCTGTTCTTTTACTTGCACTACTAGGAGTTCTGGGATCTCTGTGGGGCAGGGTCGTTGTGGTGGAAAATGCCCCATATTCCCTGAGGGGGTGAGCATCCCTTCTATGATGGGGTCTTCTCCTCTCAGGGCATCACCCCTGTGGTGGGATGTGACAGGTGTTGGGGCTCTGGGCCTGTGAGTTCACTGCTACTCTGCAACCAGTGGCTGCCAGCTGCACTGTACTATCTGAGCTGTCCCTGTTGCCTCTACTGGGGTTCTGGTTGTGATAGGCTGTGAGGGGAGGGAGGAACAGGCGCTTTTGTACATTTGCTGCTTTGTTTTTTCCACTGGGTTTAGCTGCATTGGTTAGGGGCCACTCAGGCTGGAATGTTGCTTCTGCCCCTCTGGCCTTCTTGTCTAGACTACGAGTGAAGACTGTAATCTGACACCTCCACTGCTATTACATCAGCTGGAGCCAGGTGAGTGGGCCACAGAGCCTGTTGGGGGTGTGTGTGCATGTGAGCAGCTTTGTTTTGTCCCCTTGTTAGGGCAGCTGCTCCACTGCAGCCCCTACCCTACCTGTCACTGGGCTCAGCTTCAGTATGTACTGGCCACTCTCAGGCACAAATGCTGGCCCTCTGCCCCTCTCCAGGCTGCTGAGTGGGGGTTGCAGCCTGAAGCCCCACTGCTAGCAGTGGGGCCACAGTGAGCACAGGCTTGCATCTGCCGCT
The DNA here is from genome assembly GCA_004027475.1 of Anoura caudifer. Classification (NCBI taxonomy): domain Eukaryota; kingdom Metazoa; phylum Chordata; class Mammalia; order Chiroptera; family Phyllostomidae; genus Anoura; species Anoura caudifer. Next base: position 37,729 of record PVKU01004627.1, on the reverse strand, counting down.
CCATCCCTGTCCTTCCCTGCTTCCTGCCTCCCTTGTTTGCTCTGATACACCCACCTCAGCTGTCTCAATGCACAGATCTCTTAATGTTTGTTCAACAGGGAATTCTTGTTGAATTATGGTTGTTCAACTTGTAACTTTTAAGAGGAGAGGCAAAGAGGTTTTCTCACTTCACCATGATGCTGATGTCTTAGTTTTTAGGGTTATTTATATGTGAATTTTCTTTTTCACAATCATGCTAACTTTTTGTTTCCTTGTTCTAATATTCTTTAATTAAAACGTCACATTTGTTGACTATTTCTCATGTGGCTTCATTCAATTTAGAAAAAATTTTTGTTTAAAATTTTAATCCTCTAATAATTTAGACCTGTTTGGGTTTTGAACACTTGTACTAACATTAGTAAAAGTAAGCAACACCACATATCAAATAACTTGATAGCACAAATTCAGAGTTCATTTTTCTGCCAGATTTTGTTGTGCTCTTTATTTGAATACCTCCTGTTGTTTCACTTTATTCTTCTGCAGCCTCTCATATCTTGTTTAAATCAAATCTGTTTTAACATGATGGATACCTCTGGAACAAGGAACTGGAACGTAAAGATAGGCAAGAAAATGGAAGTTTGGCCCTTCTCAGATGTGAAACTTCATTATTCAGGAATCTTTTACATTCACATATTATCAGAAAGAAAGAATTTGACAAGTTAATTTGTTTTTTTCTTCTTATCTAAAAAATTACCATTTCTCAATCCTCCTGTGTTACAAAGTAGTGTCCATTTCAAATACCACTAGCTGCACAAAACCACAACCTTCATGACATTTAGACACAATTGCCTTTTGTTTCAACAACACAGCACAAGAAATGTGGAGTAGCATTTCCCTGGGGCCTGAAAGGTGTTGATTACCAGGGCGGATGCTTAGGGTTTCTGGTCAGATCTGAATGCCAAGTCAGTCCTAAGTGACAGAGGTAGCCGTAGCCATGCATCTTTAATAAATTTACTTTTCAGTGTGTTTGTGATATGCAGGGTTTTATAAAGTGCAGCGTCAGGGCGAGGACACCTCTGGCCTGGGTCAAAGGGACGTCTTTCCTGGAAACTTCATACCCACCAAAGGTCACAGGATTCGAGCCCCTTTCCTGTTGGACTGCTCTGTTGCAACTCGTCTCACAGACTTGACCAAGGAGGTAGTGAATGGGGAAAGGAGTATGGGCTTCAGGATTTCTCTCTATTAGAAATGGCGAATATCTATTGAGAATTTACTATGTGCCAGAATCTATGCTAAGCATTTATTACATTATCTCATTTAATCTCAAAACTACCCTAGTTGATAATATTATATCCCTGATTGTGAAGAAATGGACACCACAACTGATCACAGTGGAACACAGGTAGCTGTTGTCAGCGTGATTTTCAGGTCTGGGCCTACCTTCGCTGTGCTAACACAGAGACCTCATATTCTGTAAACATTTCATGTGTGCGTATTTGTCTTTGGATATTCCATTATTTATTTTTGTTCTCCTGAGATGTAAATATTCTTTGGCTGTCTAAGCTACAGTTAACTTTGTTTAAAAATAAAGGTGAAACTGCAGCTAGAAAACAGATCCTTATCTCCTAAGTCATCAGGCTGAATGTGAAGCATTACAAACTTCCAAAAAATGAAGGCTTACAAAACCTGATCCGTGGAAGTAAGGGACATAGTCTTGTTCTCCTGATGAAGCCCATATTATTAGAAATAGGAGGGAAGCCTTTGAAACCTAAAGAAGGCAGTCTCAGGACAAATCTGGGAAGTTCGGCATCCCTTCCTCAGATGGTTAGTTAATATAGGAAAGTGAAAATATTTAAATGATGCAGTGATATTTACCTGGTTTTCTGGAGACTAGGTTTATAGTGAGTCATTAAGAAAAAGTTAGAAAAGTCTAGGGAATTGCTAAACTTCGTAAGTCAGTTCTGCTTTAAAGGCAGTCATCATCCATCTGATTGCCTAAAAAAATCTCTTATTGCCACAACATTGCGGGGGTTCTGAAATACATAAAGGGAAAGAAGTAGCTGGCTGAGAGTGTGTTAGGTGGTAAGAAAACTACCTGGGAATTAAAATTATGTTTCTCTGTCTTCCCTGGAATCATCAAAAGTGACTGTGGTTGTATTTTGTTTTTGTTTGCTGAAAATATAAACTCCATAAATCCTTTTGTGATTTTACTTGTTGAATGACACTCATAATATATGTCTTCTGCTTCAATACTTTCGGCATATAGGGAGGACCCAAGATACACACCTGAAAGCCCATCAAGTTTTTTGGAAGAAACAACATAAATTATTGTGGCTGATTTTCCCCTTGGTACATGACAGTAAAGCCAGCTTCTGAATTCTCCCTGTCTCCAGGGTCAACTTCTTCAAAGGAATATTGCAAATAAAAAAGTTGTAATTAAAGACAACTTTGAAGTGCTGGTCACAAGGCTGAATCATTCCTGCATTTCTGTGTGGGGTCAGCATCTTGGAGAGTCTGTGCTTAAAGGCACAATGTTTAGAATGGCACTTGGTACTGACATCATACCCATTATATGAGTGTTTGAATATACAGAGCAACTCTGGATCTCTAACAGAGGAAACAGGACACATATTTACATAAAATGTACTTGCTATGACGCAAATAACTCTGCCAACCTTAAAGTTATACTTGATGCTTCTCTGTTCATTGAGTTCCAGGTCCATATCCTAGTGGCTAGCCTTTAAATATATATATATTTATATGTGTATATATATATTTGTGTATATACACACAAAATATCTGTGTGTATATATACACTCTATTTATATGTATATATATTTGTGTATATATATACACAAAATATCTGTGTGTGTATATATATATATATATACACTATATATGTACACAATATAGATATTTAAAGGAGATATATATCATACATATACACAAAATATCCGACCACTTTTCATGCCTTGGTCCAAGCTACTATCATCTGTTACTTGGATCATTGCATTAAACTCTTAACAGTTCTATCTGCTTTGACTCTGGTGCCCTTACAATCTATTTTCCACACAACCAGACTGATCTTTTAAAAATATACGTCAGATCATGGCCTTCTGTCCTAAAAACCCTCCAATGACCAAAGTCCTCACTGCATTCGGTGATGCCCTACATGCTCTGACCACCCCCCACCTGTGTTTCTCTGACTCATCTCTTCTCATGCTATTCCGTCCTCTTTCTAGTCTGAAGGACTGGCCTCTCAGCCACTCCTGTCTCAGAGCCTTTGCACTAACTCTTCCCTTTGTCTTCACAACTCATCCCCTTGATGATCATTTGATGTGCTGCCTTACTTCTTTCACATCGCTATTCAATATATCTTCTTTTCAGAAAGGCCTTTTCCTAACCACTCCATCAAAAATGGAACACTGCATATCCTGCTCTTTATCTACAGCGTTTACTACCACCCAGCAATTATAAATTTATTTGTTAATTTGTTTATAGTCTGTCGGCCCTCCCTATTTCAAGCACCCCGTGAAGGCAGGGAGGGGACATCATCTGTTGCAATCATTGTGGTATCCCCAGCACAAAGAATAGATCTTGGTATGAAATAAATTGAATGAGTAAATGAAATGAGTGCAGTATTATGGTAGGCACACTATAATCTCTGATGATTTATTCTAATCATTTCATTTATCAATTGGTATATCACAATCTACCTCAAAACATGGAGGCTTAAAATAATAGCACTCAGTTGTTTTACTCAAGAATCTGCAATCTGTGTAGGGCTCAGTTTGAATGGCTTACCTCTGCTCTGTTTGGATCGGCTAAAGCAGCTGAACTGGGACCAGAAGGACCCACGTTTAAGATGGCTCATTCGCATGGCTGGTGAGTTGAAGCTTGCTGTGGTTTAGGAGCTCGTGGCCTCCCTCTGTGATGTCTTGTGCTTCTTCTCCACAGAATGGTGGCAAGGTTCTACGGCTGAGTGTTTCAGGTGAGCAAGGTAGATGCGCATTATGGCACCATGTGATTTCTACAGCATTCTCCTGGCCACAGTAGTCACAAAGGCTCACCCGCAGGGAGGAGAGACATGGATTTCACCTCTTAATGGGAGGGTGGCATGGTTCTAGAAGCACATGAATGGGAGATGTTGTTGAAGCCATCTTTTAAAAATACAATCTGCTATACTGATTTAAACCAATCTTTGAGAAACTAAAATAATTATAACAACAAATACAGTGGTATGTATGAAACTGTGCTACATAATAATTGCACTTTTCCTGGACTCATGTTAAAAAGGTACGCTTAGAAGCTCTCAGAAAAAATCCATTTCTCTCTGGACTTTATGTCTGGTACTGCCTCCTGCACCTCTTCTCCAGCTTCTGTAACCGCTTTTCAAAAGGGACTTCAACCAGGACTGATTCTTGCTTTTTTCCCCCTCTACTATAAGATAATTATATTTTTAAAATATCAATATGAAAGCCAATAAATGCATTCTGACCACACACCCCAAATGTTCTAACTCTTAATTTACTTCTTTTCCAAGTTTTCCTCCGTTTGTGGAGTTAGATAGACACGGGTTAAAATCTGGCCTTTGCTAATACCACCTGAGCAAACTTTGAGAACTACCTGTTCATAATCCATCAATTTCTCTTTTTAAAAAATTATTTTCATTGTATTTTATTTTTTATTTATTGATTTGAGACACACACACACATGCACACACTGATTTGTTTTTCCGCCTATTTATCCATTCATTGGTTGATTCTTGAATGTGCCCTGACCAAGAATCAAACCCCCACAACCAGACCGATCTTTTAAAAATACGTCAGATCATGTCCTTCTGTCCTCAGAACTCTCAAATGGCCAAAGTCCTCATCACATTCTGTGAAGCCCTACACACTCTGACCACACCCCACCAACTGAGCTATCCAGCCAGGGCCTGTTGGTTTTCTATTGGCTTGTCAGCAGTCTCTTTGCCTATTGACTTGGACTTATGTAAAGTGTTCTTTACGTAGTAATAACATTAACTATTTCCCCTGTAGTTATGGTTCACCTTTTAATGTATGTGTGGTATTTTTGCCATACATGAGTTCATGGTTTATCACACATGTTTGGCATCACTGGCAGTGCCTGTGTGTGCAGGGAGGAGGCGTGCGGTCAGAAAGCTGCCAGGAGATAAAGCTGTATTTCAAGAGGCCTAACGCAAACGGAGAACTGAGCAAACAACCTCCTCCTCTCCATCCAGATGTGCCAGAAGAAGGATGCAGCTACTGGCTACTGTTCCCAAAAGTGGGCAATAGGGGAGGAGGATACAGGTGAAAGGCTGGGGGAGTCTGTAAAGAGTCCTTTCTTTCCAATAACGGAGGGGCAAGAGCAGGTCAGTTTGAGTGTGTGTCTGTGTACTGTGTGTGTGCTTCTGGGGATGGGGAAGATGCCTCAGGAAGAGAAAGTGCTTAATGACAGAGTCAATAGGTGTCAGTGAGGGACTTCACAATTCAGCATTTTTATCCTAAAATTAGGAAGTAAGCACAGGCGTTCATGGATGTTATATAGCTGAATCCGTGTGTGCTTCTGAGTTTGACCCTAAAATATGGGACAACCTGTAGTGTGGCACAGCTGTCCTTTGTAGTTCAGTTTTCCATAATACACAGATGGACACTTGCCCTTCAGAATGGGATTGATTGTATCTCTTTGTCCCACAGTCTCCTAATTTTTTCCCTCTCTCTTTAATCCATTAATATCTGCTGCCATTAATAACTGCTACTGAGGTTCAGTAGTAGTAAATTTGTATATTCTGAAGACCTTACAAGACTGGATCAATCCTGGGATGGCTTCAAGTTTGAAACCAACGAATGGGAAATACTTCAGGTCATTTGAGGCCTCAGGGCCAGGGCATCGCATGAAAGAGGGAGAGTGGAATTTAGTATCCTCACAATCTTCATTAGCACTGCAGTCATTGATACAGACAATTAGTATTTACTCAATTTCTGTAAAGTGCTATGTAAATGCAGCCCCAAGACCTGTTTCCTCATCCTATTTTCCCTCACGGAAATCTGTCTGTCCTGTGCGTCTGCTATTGGGAATGCTACAGCCATCACCTGTTGGGTTATCTGCTGTGACACACAACATTGGCTTCCCAGTTTGGCTTGATGCTTGCAGTCCTGACTTCATTTTTTGAGTAGGTACAACTGAGAGCCTTTGAACCTTGCCCAAGTCCAAGCCTTACCTCTGTAGTTGGAGTGTTCACAGTGAAATAACAGGGTCTGGTCAGCATTAGTATGAGCACAAATAGGTGTAATTCTAACTTCTCTACTAAACTGAAATGTTTGCCTTTAGTTCACTGTGTGTGCTTTCTTTGTTGGTTTAATCATGAAGTAATCATTAAAACATGGTGTCATCCCAATCATAGGTAAAGGCCCAGGTCAAAAAAAAATTTAAGATGACTTTTTGTTTTAAAACCACTCAAATTAGAGTAATTTTTCATCCAACAAAAGTATAAAATTAACATGACTTTCTAGATAAGAGGCTTTTAAAATTTTGCTGTCACCATTACTTGACAGACAGGTTTGTTGGAAAAAATCATACAATAACTCCTTTTTCCCTGAACCAAGTAAGACTTTTCTCAGCCATAGTGTAGATACTTTTTTCCCCCTACCAGAATTACTCTCAGGGGGAGCACAGTATTTGCTGGAGAAAATACTTGGATAAAGTGTCGGTGTGAAGGGTTCAAGCATTGACTCACTAAATTGCTTGGCAAAAAGCCAGGTGAAGAATTTGCTTTGCTTCTGAAAAGGAGTGGGGTGGATGAGAGAATGGGGAGAGGAAAGAGAGGAGGGCGCAGTGACTGAAGTGGCCCTCTTCGTGCCTGCCCAAACCTTCAGTGAAGTCTGCTACAACTCACAAATGGTAGTAGAACTGAATTCTTGTGAAGACTCATGAGGCGCTGAGTTCTGGGAAGGCATCAATGAAAAAGGAACAAAAACAGAGAGTCCAAATCTCAGAAACTGGGGAGTGAGTTCTCTGTGGGAAAAGGGGGTTCCCCAGCTGACATTGGAAATAATCCTCAAAGAGAGTTCTTTTGGGAAGGTAAAGCACTGCCTAACACAAATCTTCAAGCCTTGAAAGGAAGGTAACTACTGCCTAACTTTATAATTTGAAAATTTAAAACCCATATCATATGAATTGACTTTGTATATTCCCTTAAAGAATCTACTGGGTGGGTTTTTTTAAAACTCCCTCTCTCAACCCCAGATTTTGCAGAAGTGTGTCTCATTTTTTAGAGTAGGTAACTGTTAGAAATTGGAATTTAAGACTGGGATTTTGATGTACCGAAGAGTCAACTTTGCTAAATGTCCCCTGAGCCAGTTTTGTTGCTTTCATGCATCATTTCCTTATACCCTATTTCTCTGGGATGGAGCTTTAGCTGTACTTGTTCAGGTCTGGGTTGTACAGTGACTAGGTTCTAGATGTCAGTATGACTCGACCACTCACTAACTATTCTTTATCTGTGAAATGGCAGGAATAATTACACCTACCCGCCGAGTTACTGTGAGGATTAAAGAAATGCCCAGTGTTCATTCTTACTCTCAGTATTGGTGGAAATACATACAAGTCTAATTCTTACTTACATTGTTCCATAATCTTCTTGGGTTTCAGGTTTATCTCTAGAAATTGATACAGGCAAAGTATTAGGGTCTGAGTACAAAGGGAGTTTCTCCTGAATAGGGCTGGACACAAACAAGGCAGGCCAGTGACAACAAGGGCTGATTCAGAAACACACAGCTAGAAGGCTCCATGGCCACCACATGTCTCCTCACCTGTTGGCTAATATTCCATGATTACAGTTCTAGTCATTTATGTAAAGGTTCCACTCAAATGTAAATATTGATACTGCTGGGAAAGATAATGTTGGAGTGAATAATTTCAAATGTTCTTTTCCTAAGAAGAAGAGTTTTGAATGAGATTATGAAGGAGAAAATATGGGAGCAATGGACTTCTGATAATCATAAAAAGAGAGAAATAATTAGAAAACCGAAAAGAGATGGGTTCCAAAGAAAAACTGGAAGGATTCAGTGATTGAAATTTTATTAGTTAAGAGAGTCCATCTGCAAAATACTGATATTGTGGCAGATTATGAATCTGAGCAATGTTAGATATCTGTCTAACATGGAGAGTGTATGGTTTGCACTCCCAATTTTCTAAACCAGAGTGAGTGGATAGGCTTGCCTACCTACCTCTCACTCTTATGTTTCTTAATACACTGTTGGAAGTCTGTGGAAATTCATGTGGTCTTGGAAACTGGGAGCTAGAACTGATGATCACAGTGAATGTGCCGGCCACTCTCAAAACTCTGACTCTCAGCTTTGAGATCGTTCCTGTGGTCACTAGAGACTTGGGGACTAAGCAAGCACAGGAGATATGTTAGAGACCAAAGGGATTTCCTGGAACATGGACTTGTCAGGAGTTAGGCTTAGGTTTGAGTCCTACTCAATGGGTTACTCATTGTGTGAATTTAAGCAAATTGTTTAATTGCTCTAAACCTCAGTTTCTTCATCTGTAAACTAGGACTAATAATGCTTATGGGGTTGTTGTATTAAGTAATATATTTCATATGAAGTATATTTGGTATTATACTTGGCACATAGTAAATGCTCAATAAAGTATAGCTATTTTTGTAATCATTTTCATGTGGGGGGGTATAAGCATCATACCCTCCCCCGACATGATGATTTGTCTTATGTGTCAGCTTGGCTAGGCTATGGTATCCAATTAAGTAATCAAACACTCATGTAGGTGTTGCTGTGAAGGTATTTTGTAGATATGGTTAATGTATACAATCAGTTGACCTTAAGAAGAAAAGATTACTCTCTATTATGTGAGTGGGCCTTATTTAATCAGTTGATGGCCTTAGGAGCAAAAACTGAGGTTTCCTGGAGAAGAAATTCTGCCTCAAGTATGCAGCATAAAATCCTGCTTGAGTTTTTGGTTTGCCAGTCTATCTTACACATTTAAAATTTAAGACTGCAATATCATCTCCTGGCTGAGTTTCCAGCCTATCTGTCTACCCCAAGGATTTCAGCCTAGCCAGTCTCCAAAATCACAGGAGTTAAGTCTGTAAAATAAAAAAAGTGTGTGTGTGTGCACGCGCGCCTGTGTTTGTACCCTGTTGGTTCTGTTTCTCTGGTGAACCCTGGCTGATACATAGGGTATACTCTGGACAGAGATCAGCCCAAGAATTTTAGAAAATTTAATAGAGAGAGTGGAAGGAGGGAGATAGGGCAAGAGAGGTTCTAAAAAAAATAGGATCCACTGAACAGTTCACTAGACCCAACTGGAATTTCCACAGGAAGCGGGGGTCCCTCAGCTAATGTGTAACCGGAAGTGTCTACGCAAAGCTGAGCCTGGCCTCACAGAGAACTTTCACTTCACTATTTCTGCGGTCTTCTCCCACTGTGAACTGAGTGCTATGCCACACCCCTTCCTCTGTGGCCATCTGGAATTCTCTGAGAAGGGCTGTCAGAGGTGCCTCTTTCCTCTTTGCTCAGGGACTTTATAATCAGACTGAAGACTGAATGCTGATGTCCCAGAATCAATGCAGGAAGACTGGCCCTCCCAGCCTCCTCTTCCTTAGTGGCTCTGGCCAAAAGGTAAATAGCAACAAAATGCATGGCATCAGAAATCTCCTTCAACTCCTGAGGATTTTAAGGATGGACTCTTCCCTGGTTCATGTGACATATGGGCTGTTACGTGTTTCAAAATTACTGTAGATACAACATAGTGATTGGGATCAGAGTTCCGGGTTGCTGCTTTAGAGTCCCCAAAGCACCCAGCTATTACTGTAAACTCAGATAGACTAATGGCTGTATCTGGGCAATGAAGTAGTTATTTAAACAATTTGTTTAGACATTACTCATATTACTTATTCAGAAATTAAAAATTCAACTTGTCAAATGACTCAAAAACTACTCATTCACATTCTACTGAAAACTGCTTACCTATCAAGGCATTAGTATGCTTTGAAGACATTCTGAACACAGGGAAGACTGACAAACACAGTACCAGTGTGGACTGTCTCAGTGAGAAATATCTTAATATTAGAAACATTAAATGCCAGCTGATTAAATATAGCCAATTAAACATATTATTTTACTCAGATGTCTTGCACCATGGGTAGCCTTTTAAAAATTTTATTTTTAATGATATTTTATTGCTTATGGTATTACAGTTCTCCCAATTTTTCCCCTCTGCCCACGTCACCCAGCACCTCTCACTCTCTTAGGCAATCCTCTCATCATTGTTCATGTCCATGGGTCATGCGTGTAAGTTCTTTGGCTGCTCCATTTCCTATACTGTACTTTACCTCCCCATGGCTGTTCTGTAACTACCTATTTGTACTTAATCCCCTCACCTCTTCATCCATTCTCTGACACCTTCCTCCCATTTGGCAACCATCAAAACCCTCTCTGTGTCCATGATTCTGTCTCTGTTCTTATTTGCTTAGTTTGTTTTTTAGATTCGATTATTAATAAATATGTATTTATTGCCATTTTATTGTTCATAGTTTTGATATTCTTCTTTTTCTTAGATAAGTCCCTTTAACATTTCATATAATAAGGGCTTGGTGATGATGAATTCCTTCAACTTGACCTTTTCTGGGAAGCATTTTATCTGCCCTTCCATTGTAAAAGATAGCTTTGCTGGATAAAGTAATCTTAGATGTAGGTACTTGCCTTTCATGACTTTGAATACTTCTTTCCAGCCCCTTCTTGCCTGCAAGGTTTCTTTGAGAAATCAGCTGACAGTCTTATGGGAACTCCATTGTAGGTAACTAACTTCTTTTCGCTTGCTGCTTTTAAGATTCTCTCTTTATCTTTAACCTTTGGCATTTAATTATGATGTGTCTTAGAGTGGGCCTTTTTGCATCCATCTTGTTTGGGAGTATCTGTGCTTCCTGGACTTTCATATCTATTTCCTCACCAAATTAGGGAAGTTTTCTTTCATTATTTTTCAATAGATATCCAGTTTCTTACTCTTTCTATTCTCCTTCTGGCACCCCTATGATGTGAATGTTGGAACTCTTGAAGTTGTTCCAGAAGCTGCTTACACTATCCTCATTTTTTAAAATTCTTTTTTCTTTTTTGTTGTTCTGACTGGTTGTTTTTTCCTTCCTTCTGTTCCATATCATTGATTTGATTCTTGGCTTTATCCACTCTACTGTTGATTCCCTGTAAATTGTTATTTATTTCATTTAGTGTACCCTTCATTTCTGACTGGATTTTTTTATGCCGTTGAGGTCCTCACTAAGTTCCTTGAACATCTTTATAACCAGTGTTTTAAGTTCTGCATCTGATAAGCTGCTTATATCCATTTTGTTTAGTTCTTTTTCTGGATTTTTGATCTGTTCTTTTATTTGGGCCATGTTTCTTTGTCTGCTCACTTGAGCAGCCTCCCTGTGTTTGTTTTTATGTATTAGGCTGAACTGTTATGACTCCTCTGTCTTGGTAGCATGGCCTAATGTAGGAGGTGTCCTATGGGGTACAGTGGCACAGCCTCCTCTATCATTGAAGCTGGGTCCTCTAGGTGTGTCCTTTGTGTGGGCTGTGTACACCCTCCTCTTGCAGTTGAGACTTGATTACTGTTGGCAGGTCAATGGGAGGGATTTAACCATGGGTAACTTTGTAACCTATCATCAGCATTTTCTCCCTCCATCCATTCTCCATACACTTATGCTAAGCTTCACCTTCCTGAAGTTCCAGTTTTATCAGATCAATAATAATGAGCTTCTCCTAATTTACATTCAAGTATATAAAATAGTAGCATCTATCATCATCATCACCAAGCCCTTATTATATGAAATGTTAAAGGGACTTATTTAAGAAAAAGAAGATGATAAAAAATATGAACAGTAAAATGACAACAAACTCACAACTATTAACAACCAAACCTAAAACAGAAAGAAAAATGAATTAAGCAAATGACTAGAACAGGAACAGAATCACAGAAATGGAGATCACATGGAGGGTTATCAGCAGGGAAAGGGATGGGGGAGAATAGGGGAAAAGATACAGGGAATAAGAAGTATAAATGGTAGGTACAAAATAAACAGGAGGAGGTTAAGAATAGTATAGGAAATGGAGAAGCCAAAGGTCTTACATGTATGACCCATGGACATGAACTCAAGTGGAGGGAAATGCTGGTGGGAGGGGGGTGCACAGAGCAGAGGGGAGTAAAGGGGAGAAAAACATGGGACAACTATAATAGTGTAATCAATAAAATATATTAAAAATAAAACAGTAGCATCTGTTTATATGTTCTGATTAAAACTCAATGAAACTCTTACATATAAAAATTGTTTCAAAGATGAAGCAAGAAGATCTTTATTCAGTGCATATTTATTGGAAATTATGTCATTGTTTGGACAAATTACTTCTGAAAATGTTTGATCTCAGTAAGGAACTAAATACATCTTATCCAGGGTTCGTATGTTTCCCAGATCTGTTCAAGAGTAGGGAGAAAGGGTGTGTACAAGATTAAGCAGGGAAAAATGTGATCCTTAGGGTACCCAACAATTTACCAAGCCAAAAAGCCAAAAAAGATGGTGATAGGAAGGAGTACAGCAATGAGTGATACTGTTGATAAAATCTTGGAGGGCTGACTTAGCAATCGAACAGAAGGGTCAGGATGAATTGGGTATATAGTGAAACTGATGACCATGAAACTGAAAAGACTAGAATGAGGATGCAAAGACTGAGCAAATAGTGGTAAAATTTTGTATTGGATAGAGATATGTTTCATCTTTTTTCTATAAAAGAAATAATACGAGGAAGAATACAGCTGAAAATCAGAGGAAAAGGGTTGTTTATCTGACCAAAATCTGAGTCTTCATCTCATTTGTATCTGCGCCTACCCTGTGCCTATATTCAGGTAGTTCAATTTTCTGGAGTAAAATGCACAGCCATGCTGAGTGCTCTCATTTTAAATTCGTGACCATGAACATCAAGTGGGTCGTTGATGATGCCTGGCAACAATATTCTATTTTTGTAGTGAATGATTTTTTCACTCTCCTAAACAATTATTTCATACCTTCTCTTGGCTCCTTAAACTGGCAATATTTTCTCCACCCTCACTCTCAGATGATGACACTTCTTCTTGTTTCACTAAGAAATTATAGGCACATTCTGAAAAGAATGTCCATAAATTCCCAGCATATCTACACAGATACATGCTTTTGTGTACATGTATCCTGTGCTCTCTTTTATCACAATGGAATAATTGTCCATGTTTCCATCTGAAGCTAACCCTTTAACTCTTGCACCAGATCTCTTCCAGCCTCTCTGTGCTGTTGCTCCAGTAATTCTTCCCCTTCTCTACTGCATCCTTGTTTTCCGCTCTCTGATAGATCTTTTCCATCAGCATCCAAACATAATGTTGTTTACATCATTTTAAAAACAAAAAGCACTTTCTTCAACTAGTCCTCCATTTTCCACCTTTCCTTAATAGCAAAATCCTTTTAAAGATTTGTCTGTTTCTTTGATTCCGCTTTCTTTCCTCTTATTTTTTCTTGGGCCCACTCCAGTCAAGCTTTAACTTACACTGTTCCATGGAAATAGCTCACGGTTACCAATGATTTTCATGTTGCCAAATCCAGTGGTCATTGCTCTTGACCCATCACTAGCAACTGTCTCAGTATTCTTGGAATATCTTTTTTCTCTTGGCTTCTCAGACTTGACTTTCTCCTGTTTTCCCTTCCACTTCATTGGCTGCTCTTTCCCAGTTTCTGTTAGTTCCTCTTCTCCCCAGCCTTTAATTGTGTCTGAGCTAGGGCTCAGTCTTTGAGCCTCTTCTCTTTTTCATCTATACTCATTCCCTTCATTCAATTTCATGGTTTTAAATCCATTAGTAAGTCTGATCCCATTTTTATAAATAAACAGAACAACTATAGGTATGTCGTCATGTACTCAGAAATGAGACAAGAAAGAAATAGACCCAAAAAATGAATGGTGATTGTCATTTGGTAATGAGATTACAAGTGATTTTAATCTCTGTTCTTTTTTATGATCACATTGTATACGATTAATGTGCAATATTTCTGTAATCAGATAAAGAAAGAAGGATGAATGGCTGGAAGGATGCAGAGGAACTTACCCAATAAACTTTAAAATATTATTTTCCCACCCTAAACATCAGAACACTGGAAATGATGAGAGGCATGAATATTTGAAGCAGTTCTTTAGGGGTGGGGGAAAAGAAGCCTTGGTTACAAAAACTATGCCACCTTGTTTGTATCATCCAGGATGGGACCTATTTATATTTCCCAGGCTCTGCGTCACTGAGACTCAGGGACAGTCTTCTGGGGAAGTGCAGTGAAAAACTGCGAAGGCTCAGGGATCTCAGTCCTGGAATCCTTGGCTCTTGGATTTTCTCTTTCAAAATAGGGTGAAAATCCATTGAATATTTTTATTTCCTAAAATTGGAATTCCGATAGCATTATAGAGTTTTTCTTTTAAAATTTTTAGTAATATGTGTTCAAAAAAAGAATATTTGTGTGTGATGAAACTCAACAATTAAAATAGAGAGCTTTAAATTTAGACATGTACCTGGTCACGAAACATTACCACCAATTATTTTGCACGTACCTGGGCCACTCCTCTTCTATACTATTTCCCTGCCTCCCTCCCCAGAAGCAAAAAATACTAACCTGAATGTTGTTATTATTCTCATATTTATTTTAATAGTTTTCTTGGGTATGCATTTTTTTCTGTAATAAAAGCTTATAGCAGCTTTCATTCTTTTTAAAATTTTAGTTGAATTTATTGGGGTGACATTCCTCTCAACAGTGTATGAGGGTGCCCTTTTCTCCACATCCTTGTCAATACTTGTTTGTTGATTTATTGACATAAAAATCCTAGAAAAAACATCGGCAGTAAAATCTTGGACATTTCTCATAGCAATATTTTTGTCTGATAAATCTCCTTGAGTAGGGAAAACAAAACAAAAAACAAGCACACAAATAGGACAACATCAAACTAAAAATGTTTTGCACAGCAAAGGAAACCATCAATACAACAAAAAGACAACCCACTGAATGGGAGAACGTATTTGCCAATGATATATCTGGCAAGGGGTTAATATCCAAAATTTATAAAGAACTTATAAAATTCAATACCCAAAAACCAAACAATCTAATTTAAAAATGGGCAGAGGACCTGAATAAACACTTCTTCAAAGAGGACATACAGATGGGCCATCTACATATGGAAAGATGCTCAATGTCACTAATCATCAGAGAAATGCAAATTAAAACTATAATGAGATATAACCTCACACCTGTCAGAATGGCTATCATCAGAAAATAACAAACAACAGATGTTGGCCAGGATGTGGACAAAAGTGCATCTTTCTGCACTTTTGGTGGGAATGCAGACTGGTGCAGCCACTGTATAAAACAGCATGGAATTTCCTCAAAAAATTAAAAATGGAACTGCCTTATGAGCCAGCGATTCCACTTCTGGGAGTCTATCTGAAGACATTCGAAACACTAATTCGAAAGAATATATGCACCCCTATGTTCACTGCAGTGTTATTTACAAGAGCCAAGAGTTGGAAGCAGCCCACGTGCCCATCACTAGGTGAGTGAATAAAAAAGCTGTGGTACATTTATATACCAGAATGCTACTCAGTGGTTGAAATGAAGGAAATCTTACCAGTCGCAACAGCATGGATGGACCTGGAAAGTATTATGCTAAGTGAAATAAGCCAGTCAGAAAGACAAATACCATATGATTTCACTTACATGTGGAATCTAATGAACGAAATAAACAAACAAAATAGAGCATACTCAGAGATACAGGGAACAGACTGAGAGCTTTCAGGAGAGAGAGTTGTTGAGGGGCTGCATGAAAAAGATGAAGGATAAGCAAAAAAAAGCAACTCACAGACAACAGTATGGTGGTTACCAGAGGGAAAGGGGGCTGGGGGAGGTAGAAGAGGGTAAAGCGGGGATAAATGGTCAAGGAAAGAGACTTGACTTTGGGTAGTGAACACAGTACAATATACAGATGATGTACTCATTATAAAATTTTACCCTTCAAATCTATATAATTTTATTAACCAATACATTTGACAAAAATTTTAAAATAAAGAATTTCCAAGAAAAGAAAAAAAGCTAGCCCCCTAGCCAGTGTGGCTCATTGGTTGGAGTGTCGATTCCCAGTCAGGGCACATACCAATGTTGCAGGGTTGGTCCCCCGTCAGGGCGCGTACAGGAGGCAACCTATTGATGTGTCTCTCTCACAATGATGTTTCTCTTCCTCTCCTTCCCTTCCTCCCCTCTCAAAAATGATAAATTAATAAGTAAATTTTTTAAAAGCTATCATTAGAGAGATAACCTTTCAAGACTAATATATCAGATCTCTTTCAAAGGCATGAAAGAATAATGGAGAATGGAATAGTGCTATTTAGCTGTCTCTCACAGGGTATATCACTTGTTCTGTATTTCATAGTAAACTCTCAGTTAATAGCCCTGAGTAACACAAATGCAACAACATCTATTTCCAGAACACAACAGCCTGCAGTATTCTATAACTTCAGCTAAAGAATTTTAAAAGAAGTTAAGTTCTGCCTAATTAATAATTTTGTCTAGCATCAAATTCCAAAATCTGAAACCTAATATATAGAAACTTCTGGCCAATGATTCAGAGTCAGTACCCCAAACACATTAACAGTTAATATAGAGTTGTTATTCTGAGATATATCAGGTGACCTCAGGAAGGAAAAAGAAAGAAAGGGAGGGAGGAAGGTAGAAAGGAGGAATGAAAGGTAGAAGAAAAACAAAATCCATTAGCTCTCATAAGACCAAACAGCTTTGGCTACTGCATCATCCTCCACATTGCCAGCTTCTCCTAAAGGTACTGCCTAACAAAAGTATAGAGAGGAAACGAAAGGGTGTTAAATGGGTGGATCCCAGTGGCACTGTCGTTGGTTGTAAACACTCCCTGTGAGTCAGCTATAAATTCAATTCAAATCCCCAGTCTCCCTGTCTTCTCTGCTTATCATGGTTACCACCAAAATGACTGCTGCCTTTAGAAACTCTAATGGGAAACAGGTAAATGTCTAAAACAACATTTACTTTTCTATTAACACATAAAAATGTAAATACTGCAACAGAAAATATTTTGTTACTGAGTTAGGGTTTGTATACTTTGTTTTATCTTCAAAACACAGGAAACAGCTTGTTAACATTTCTTCAGTTTTATTTTAAGAATAAATCTCATGGTATTGTGGCCATTTGAGTGATAAACAAGAATTTATGAAGTGTTAGGTTTAATTCCACACCTGTAAGGAAGGTATATTAGTAACTGACTTTTGTAATTCTGTACCATTTCTCTCTTTGCTGTAATTGGCTGCTGGCTATCTTTGGTGAATGTGCATTCTCAGGGGAGACCTGATGTGTCCGTACATGCTTCAAATTTCTCATGTGGAGAAAAAGATTAGCTGAGGAAGATGGCTGGTTATCATGGTATTAGCTCACAAATTCTATTTGGTGGCCATGTTGATGGTCGTGTGGCCTTTCAGTGATGACTTCAGCCGTGGTTGTTTCCCAGTCATGTTAGAAAAGCTAAGTTCATTTTACTGTAAAGCAACACCTTCCTAGCATAGTTTCCTCATCTTTTTTTTTTTTTTTGATGGAATTGGGACAGAGTGCTAATTAACATTAGCTAAAGTTTGTACTTTATTTTGCTGTTATTAAACCATTTTCACATGAAATAACACATTTCACCAACACATCTATTATTAGCAACTCTTACCCTTATTTGCCTAACTCAGAAACTGAAGCTTACAGAGGTTAAAGGCCAGACAATTAGCAAGTGGTAGAGTCAGGATTTTTTAGGGTAAAGGGATATTTCAGTCTTTTAAAACTTTTTTTAATTTTTATTTTTAAAATATTTTATTTATTTATTTTTAGAGAGAGGGGAAGGTAGGCAGAAAGAGAGGGAGAGAAACATCAATGTGTGGTTGCCTCTCAAGTGCCCCGCGGCTAGGGACTTGGCCCACAACCCACGCATGTGCCCTGACTGGGAATTGAACCAGTGACCGTTTGTTTTGCAGGTCGGTGCTCAATCCACTGAACCACATCAGCCAGGGCAGTCTTGTTTTTGTTTTTGTTTTTTAAATCTGTCTTTTTATTTTCTCATGTTGGTGTTTTGGCTTTGGATAATAGCAATTATAATAGCTGCCATTTGTTGATTGCTTATTATGTGCCTTGCACATATTATTTCATTTGTTACTTCAGTGCTTAAGAGATGTTATTATTATTATCTCCAGTTTATGGATGAGAAGATTGGAGCTTGAATAGGTTAAACACACTTTTGGCAAGCACACTGGAAATTTTAGGTCACAGTCTAGTCACTTGCATTAGTATAGAGGTAACTAGCTCCCAGATAATTGGATAGTTTAAGTGGAATTACCATTCTAGTTGCATTATATTTTACCTTGCTTTGAAACAGGTATTTCAGAAAGTCAAGAAAAGAATGAACTTCTCCTCCTTTTAGTGGGTAGAGTGGAAGGAAATTGGCAATTCATTGATGTCCCATTTTGGTGGTGCAATTTCAAAAGCTGTTGTTGGATTGATAGTGTGAATGTTTTAATATCACAAACAGAAATCATGTCCAAACTCTAGAGCCAGAGAGCTGGTTCTTTACCACAACTGTGGCAGATCTAGTTTCCACCTGTGCACGAGTGCCAAGGGATGGCAATAGAATTGTGTGCCTCTCTAGCAATGTTCTTTCCTAAGATAATGCACCTTGCAAACACGGGAATGTGATGGTGGTAAACTGGTGAGGTTGCAGCCATTCTTAGAATCTCAGTAAATGGAGAAAACACAGCCTTTGAGCTTGAGTGCCTTCTGAATTCCTGTCGTGGAAAGCAGTGAGCCAAGTGTAATAGGTTATCACTATTTCATTGTGAGCCTTCATTTTCCAAAGCAAAAAATATTTGAACATTAGCTGGGAGTTTCAAAGGAGTGTTGTTTCTCCTTTTTCTAGAATATTGCTGCCAAGAGAACTTTCTGATGGATGGAAATGTTCTATATTGGTGAGCACTTGACTTGAAATGTGTAAGTGCAGTGGAGAAACTGAAATTTTAATTTAATTTCAGTTTAAACATAAATAGTCACATGTGGCTAGTAGCTGCTGTCTTAGATAGCACAATCCTAGAATGTGACTAAGGTGTCCTGGTTCCCCAAGGAAGACTCAAATGCCAGCTGCCCAGAGTGGGGGTCAGGTGTTATTCATCAGTGGGTCTGACTTCACTGGTGAGTTCCTCTTTTGTACCCTGGGAAGTTTGTCAGGGGAATGCCTCCCCTGCTTTTCCTTTCTGTGACCAAGGAGGCTCACATGGCTGACTTATAAAACACCCTTGGCAGTTGAAAGCATGGTGTTCTGAGATTTAACCCTTGCCGGATTTAGAGGATAGAGCTCAGACTGTCCCTTCTGTGACAGTGACACAAGTCAATGCTGAGGGTGTGCAGCATGTGAACACAGATGACTTTGAATTTGTAATTGAATTTACCTTAAACTCGTCTGAGGAGGTGGCACCGCTCACTGGTGCATCCATGCTCGCTCTCTCTTCTATTCTAGTTTGAAGTTCCGGAGTGTGAACAGCCGAGCGCCAGAGAGCTGCAGCAGGGGTGGTGGTGTGGAATTCACACAGTGAAATTTCACTTACGCAAGTGCTCAAGCACTCGTGAGAGGTTGGAATTAGCTCTATCTCTGGTTAGATGTAGCTATTTCAGTAATAAGTTAAAGTGTAAGCTGTTTCATCAAATAAATTGATGAGCTCAGGGCGAGCAAAGGAAAGGAATAAAAAAGAGGTAGTGCTGGAAGCTCAGGGCCAATAGTGCAAGCTTGTCTTCTCAGGCCAGTGAACTTATCTGAGATAATATATCTCAGGAACTTAGCACAGCTGTGCTGGTTATTTAGATTACTTAGACTACACACACATAGTACTAATAAGATCAACACCAAGCTTGTTCTTTATCATTTATTAAAAATATACTGGTCAGATCTATGCAAAGTGCTGACTTCTATTGAGAAGCCTAAGTCGAAATATGATTTCTGTCACTGCAAAGTTCTTGTATCCAGTGAGTAAGTCATATACATAAACCACTTTCTGGCATTACACTGATGGGTTCAAAGCCTGCCATATCATTCTCCAGTTATATAAATAGGGGCAAGTTACTTGGTATTTACTAAGTTTTAGTTTTCTTGTATGTAGGAGGCTTATAATAATACCTGCCTCATGGGGATAGGATGGCTAAAAGAAATAATGTATGTACAGCCCTTAGCCAATACTCATACACAGAGAGTCCTCAACCATGTTATTATTTTTTTAAAAAAACAATACATTATTTATTTTTATACAGGTTTTAGGTAAAATTTACACTAAATGAAATGTGAACTGTACATTTTTGACAAAGCGAATACATCTGTTTAATTCAAGATAGGGACCATTTTCTCACCCAGAAAGTTCTCCAAGTTCCTTCCCAGTCAATTCCCTGACACAGGCAACTAGTTATGATTTTTTTCACAGATTAGTTTTGCCTTTTCTAGAATTTTAAACAAGTAGAATCACACAGTGTGTACTTTGTGTCATATATTTATTTTTAAATAGGTAATATAGTCACATGGTTTGAAACTGAAGAGGTACAAAAGGGCAGGCAGTCAAGTCTCCTTCCCAGCCCTGACTGCTAGTCAGTCAGGCTTCCTCCCTCGAAGCGAGCAATGTTATTAGTTTCATGTGTGCCTATCCCATAGCCATCACATTCAGGGATTTATACAAGGTGCTCTGAGAGCTGAGTTTTTAAGGTTATTCAAAGAATCTTGTGACAGCCAAGCTAAAACAATATAAAATCAGTTTTAAAAAAGCTGGAGTTCTTTTTAGACTCTGATTCCAAATGTCAAGTTGTGACATTTTACCCTTCTAAGACCTAGGTAACCCTTGAGCCACATTTTGTTTAAGTGCTAGCATTCTATGAGCCTCATTCATTTATTAAACAAGTATGTATTGAATGACTATGGAACTATGACCACAAACCAAAGAAAACCAAGCTCCTGATCTTTCGGAGGTAGGAGTCCAGTGGGGGAAACACAAATTCACCAAAATAATCATACAATTACAGTTTTAGTGCAGTGTGATACAAAGGGAACAAGGTGGGGGGAACTGAAGGTGCTTTTCACAGTTAAAGATTAGAGTTGAGATAAGAAGAATGAGCTTTGCAGGCACAGAGCAAAGCACAAGCAAAGTTCTGTGGAAGGAGGGAGCTTTGAAGGATTAGAAGAGACCAGTGGCTGGAACAGAGGCAGCGGGATGGAATGTGGTCTGAGCAGTAAGAAATGGAGAGGTAGGCAAGGCGCCTGACTATGCAAGGGCTTGGTTAGTTAAGGGGTTTTGTCTCCGAGCATGGGAAGCTGTTGAAGTGTTTTATGCTGGGTTGTGATAGGGTCACATAGCCTTACATATCCTATGTGAAGAAGAAGTTAAGGAGGGGCAAAGCACATGTGGATAAACCAATCAGACAACTACTTTAGTATTCCCCCTTCACCCAACAAAGGTAGCTTAGACAAGGATGGAGATGGAGAAAACAGAAAAGGACAGATTCAAGGATAATTTGGAAGGTATAAAATCAATAGGATTTGCTGGTAGATGAAATATAGGAGGGAAAGGTAGATTATCAAGATGTCTCAGCTTTCTTCTTCAAGATGGATTCAGCTGCAATAAAATTGTTAATTAAAATTAACTTCAAATAATGGCATGGCTTAAAGTTATGTAAAATTTTGCCTCACAAAATTTCAAGTTTTCAAAGTTTTCAGCTGGGTGGAGGGTATGGATCTACTTCCTATTTTTAAAATATTTTTTAATCTTAAAAATGGAATGTTTTTCTTTTTCTGAAATGTTTATTACAGTGGAACCCCTTTGGAGATTATAAATCTAAATTAGAACATAACCAGGGCTATCTAATTTCTAGGCAAATAATTCTGGAGTTTTTTGTACTGATAATTACTATCATTTTGTCACTTTTAAATGTATAATGAAAGCAATTTATATTGCCATTATTATTTTTCCTGCCTGTTTTTCTTGGGATTAGGCTGGAATCTACTAATCGCTTCTTTCCCAGACTAAGCACTTTCCTTCTAAGAATTTCTTCGTTGATATTGGATGGCTGCCCGGCTGCACCTCAATAATTGTGCCCAGGTTCTGCCCCCTGCGGGACTCCGCATAAACCCAGAGTCTTGAGAGGACTGATGGTAGAGTGATTTGCAATCACATGTGCCATTTACAAATTGATTATTGGTTTTGAGAGAAACCTAGGTTATCTCTCGGGGACCTCAGGCAGCCTTTGGAAGCCTGCAGGTCTGCATGCGGTGGCCGCGGCCCGGGAGACAAGCGCGCGGGCGGTGCGACAGTGCAAGGCCAGCAGCCCTAAGCGCGAGGTCGCTTCGAGCCCCCCGGGTGTGTGTGTGTCTTGCGCAGCTCTCACATGCTAGGGGCGTTCTGAGAGACCAAGTCAGCAATTTGTAGGTCTGAGGGCTGGTGCTTTGAAAGAGGCGGAGGAGGGAGAGGGATTTCTCCGCCCCCATTCCCCACAGTCCAATCGCTTCGGCTTCTCCTTTTCTCGGCCAGCCCGGCCCCTAACCTGCTCCGACCCATTATGCGGTAGAGGCGGCCCGGCCTCTTTAAGGCCCTGTCGCGCCTGCGCTTTGGGCTTTCCTGACGCGGCCCGGCCGGACCCCGGAGGAACCCAGGGTCGGGCAGGCTAAGGGTCGCGTAGTGCTTGTGACAGCAGCGGCGCCCAGAGGGGTGGGTGAGGGTCCGACACCAGCGTGGCTCTCAAGAGAAGGCGAGGAGGGCAGCCTGCGGATCCGAGAGCGGGGCTGAGACGCTGAGACGCGGCGGCGCGGCTGCGGGCTGGATGGGAAGTTAATGTTTACCGCGGAGTCCACCCAACGTTTCCAAGGTGAGAGGCACCCCGCCAGGCCCTGCTGGCCGCGAGCCTGGGTTCCGCGGGGCGCACGGCGAGGCCGAGTCGCGGCGAGTGGGGCTGCCACCAAACTTGCGGCGCGAGTGGGGCGGGCTCGTCCGGCACCACCGGGGCCTAAGTTCCCTGTGGCCCCTGCGGCCCGGGACCCTCCTCCTTTGGGCTCTGGGGAAGAAACTCGCCGGCGGATCTTCCAGTAGAGTCCCGGGGAAATGGGATGGGGCAGCTTCGGGGGCGCTTCCTCGTGATCCAGCTGGGGATGCTGACCCTTCACCCCCGCGCTCTCGACGCCAGAAGTCTTTTCCCTCTGGGAGACCTGACCGGGCGAGACCGCCCGCGCCCCTTGCAAAGTTAGCGTCATTTTTTGGCCTCCGGGATTCTGCGCAAGGCGGTGTCTCCAGGCAGGTGATGGGCAAGCCAGGTGTGCTAGATGACTCCCAAGGTATGCACTTGGGGAGCGGTTGTAGCCATCACTGAATCACCTTAGGACTAGCGGGGCAAGCCTTAAATTAACCGCAGAATTTCCGGTAGGTTGGATTATAGTGTTGGTTTTCGCTTCTGGTTGCTGTGATTTCTTCATGTTTTTCTGTCTGGCGTTTGGTTGACTTAGATCAACTCAATTGACCTACTTTCCCCGAAGAGTTAACCAAAACTTTTGGAATGATTCCTTCGCTTTGCTCTCATCCATTGCTTTAGAGGTGATTTTGAAAAGCATCATTTTCTTGCACAGATATCTTTTCTTTGGGTTACATTGTAAAATAATACACTCCTTTCTTTGCTGAAAGAAAAAAATCAGTGCTTCATGAAGATCAAGAAAAATTATCTGTTGGTAGCTTTTAATTTTGTT
Organism: Anoura caudifer; assembly: GCA_004027475.1. NCBI lineage: Eukaryota > Metazoa > Chordata > Mammalia > Chiroptera > Phyllostomidae > Anoura > Anoura caudifer. The sequence continues at coordinate 13,868 of PVKU01004627.1, read as the reverse complement.
CTGGGATGATATCTTAGTAGCTATTTTTTTATTTTATTAGTAAACTTTGTGTAATAGAAGCTCCTGTTCTATTCTAAAATACCAGCCTTCGACCTCTGAGAACTTTGTGTGAAAAAAAAATCTTAGAAAACTTATTGAACTGTGATATGCAGAGAAGTGTGCAATCCTCAGTGTGCCGGTAAAGAATTTTTCCTGGGTGTTCCATCACACATCAAGAAACAGAACATTACTTGGTTGGGATTTATACCCAGTGGTAGAATTGTTGGTTTGTGAGGAGGTGTGTGAATGATAAAACTTTAGTATTAACTACTGTTGAATATCTCCCCAAAGTTGTATCAATTAGGGAATGATATTTCAGTTACCACACATCCTTCCTGATGCTTATCAGTTTTTAAAACTTTTGCTGTTCTGGTAGAGGTACAGTAACATGTCAGTGTGGTTTTATTTAGCATTTTTCTTGATGATTGTGGTTGAGTGTGTCTCTATGTGTCTGTGTATCTCCCATGAATCCTTTCTAGGATATATGTAAAGTTTTTCTTTTCTATCCTGTCTTGCCTCCTCACTCTTTTTAATGGCCTTTTTTGATTCATGGAAATTTTCAATTTTGATGTAATGCACTTTATCTTTTCCTTTGTGATTACTACTTTTTGTGCGCTGTTTAAGAAATGTATGCCTAGGCTAAGAATATGAAGATATTTGTCTGTGTTACCTTGTAGGAGTTTCATTTTGTTTTACTTTTCACATTTAAGGTATATAATTTACAGTAAATTACAGATGGGTTGTAGGGGTCAAGATTGACTTTTTGCCATATGGGTATCTGTTTGACCCAGCACCATTTATGGAAAATAACATCCTTTTCCCTCTGCAAGGTGTGGTGCACTTTCATTTTCTGCTCGTTCATTTCTACAAATTTTGGAAATCGGAATTGAATCAGTCTATCAATTTGGAAAGAATTGACATCTTAACAATATTGATTTTCTAATGAAAATCATTTGTAGAATGATCATTTGTATAGATCATTTTATGAAAATGATCTTCCATTTATTTAAGTCTTTAAAATTTTTTCTCAATAATGTTTTATAGTTTTCTATGTAAAAGTTTTGCATGTCTTTTGATGTTTATACTTAGGTATTTGATATTTTTTGATATAATTATAAATAATTTTATAACAGTTGTGACCAGTATACAGAAAGAAAATGGATTTTTGTTGGGAGGTGGTGGTAGGGAGTGCTCTGGGATTATTTAAAAACAGTTGCCAGGCATCATTTCATTAATAAATTCTAAGTCTTTAACCTTCATGTGGGACCTAGGCCAAATACACCTTATATGTTCTAGTTTTCTGAGGGTTTTTTTTTTTTTTTGGCATGGTATCTGCAGTGTCTAGGACCAATTAAAAATATATGGAGTGTTTTTATATTGCCGATCACAGTGTTAGGCTCTGGGGTTACAATGCTGGTTAATATGCTGCTGCTACCCTTCAGGAACTAGAGTTTAGGGGTGTTGTAGTGTTCAAGAAAAGACCTTTGTCCTGGACTTCTGGCCAAGATGGATGCATAGGTGGACACTCTGTGCCTCCTCTCACAACCAAGATTAAGGACCAAAGAAATATAGAACAACAACAACAAAAATACCCCAACCAGGACAGAGAGAAAATTGAATTGTACAGGAGTTGACAAATGATTCATCCAGACTGGTAAGAGGGGCAGAGTCCGCAGCGGGCGGAGTCCGGGGCTGGCAGAGTAGGGTCCCAGCGGGATAAGACAGTGGCTGGTGGTCCTGGGCGCTGGTGGTCCTGGACGTGCAGTCACCCCAGGCGCACAGGCGGCGGTTGCCGGTTGCTGAACGTGAGGAGGCCAAGTGGGGTGCACAAGGCGGGTGACTGTGGACACATATTCACACACAGATAAACCAGGCGAAAATGAGCAGCAAGATAGACTGCTCTAAGCAGGGCCCCAGCACCGGGAAGTGAAGCCTAAAAGCACCCAATGAAAACACTTGTAGGGGCTGAGGTGCTGGGAGGGAGTCCCAGCCTCACAGGAGAGTTTGTTGCGGAGACCCACGGGGTCCTGGAGCGTGTGCAGGCCCCCACACACGGAAATCAGCACCAGAAGGGCCCAGTTTGCTAGGGGAAAGTGGCTGAAGTGACTGGAATCCACCAGAGATCACAGAGCAAGTGCCATTTTCCCTCTTGGACTCCGCCCCCACATGCAGCATCACAACCCAGCTACTGGGCTGCCCTGCCCTGGTGAGTGCCTAAGGCTCCACCCCTCACTACTAACAGCTGCAACCAGACAAAAACAAAACAAACAAACAAAAAAGCCAAAAACAAAACAAAACAACCCCAAAAACCAAGGATGGCTCCAACGGGAGAACAGACCAGGGCCCCGGAGCTAATTCATCTGAACGACCAGGAGGTGGTCAACCTATCCCATGCAGAGCTCGAGGCACTGGTAGCCAACCTATCAGAAGCACAGTTCAAAGCACTGGTGATTAGGAAGGTCACAGAATTGGTTGATTTTGGCAAATTAGATGAACAAATGAAGGCTACAATAAGCGAAATGAAGAAAAATGCACAGGGAGCCATTAGTGATGGGAGGAAGACTGGGACTCAAATCAATGGAGTGGACCAGAAGGAAGAAAGAAACAACCAAACAGAAAAGAATGAAGAAACAAGAATTCAAAAAAATGAGGAGAGGCTTAGGAACCTCCAGGACATCTTTAAACATCCCAACATCCAAATTATAGGAGTACCAGAAGGGGAAGAGGAAGAGCAACAAGCGGAACTTATTTGAACAAATAATAAAAGAGAACTTCCCCAATTTGGCAAAGGAAATAGACTTCCAGGAAGTCCAGGAAGCTCGGAGAGTCCCAAAGAAGGTGGACCCAAGGAGGAACACACCAAGGCACATCATAATTACATTACCCAAGATTAAAATGAAGGAGAGAATTCTAGAAGCAGCAAGGGATAAAGGCAGAGCCACCTACAAAGGAGCTCCCATCAGACTGTCAGCTGATTTCTCAAAAGAGACCTTCCAGGCAAGAAGGGGCTGGAAAGAAGTATTCCAAGTCATGAAAGTCAAGGACCCACATCCAAGATTGCTCTATCCAGCAAAGCTGTCATTTAGAATGGAAGGGCAGGTAAAGTGCTTCTCAGATAAGGTCAAGTTAAAGGAGTTCATCATCACCAAGCCCTTATTATATGAAATGTTAAAGGGACTTATCTAAGAAAAAGAAGATAAAAAATAGGACAGTAAAAAGACAGCAAACTCACAGATATTAACAACCACACCTAAAACAAAAGCAAAGTAAGCAAACAGCTAGAACAGGAACAGAACCACAGAAATGGAGAACACATGGAGGGTCAGCAACAGGGGAGTGGGAGGAGGAGAGAGGGAGAAAAGGTACAGAGAATAAGCAGCATAGACGGTAGGTAGAAAATAGATGGGGAGGGCAAGAATAGTGTGGGGAAAGTAGAAGCTAAAGAACTTATGAAACATGGACATGAAGTAAAGGGGGGAATGTGGGTGGGAGGGGGTGTGCAGGGTGGAGGGGAATGAAGGGGGGAAATGGGACAACTCTAATAGCATAATCAATAAAATATTTAAAAAATAAAAAATTATAAAAAAAGACCTTTGTCCTTCACTCGGAAAAATGCTATGATAAAAACTGGTTTAGCTGCATGCAAAGGGGCATTCAAATCAAAGTCATGGGAGGTAATAAACCTGGCTTTCGGTGTTCTGAGGGTTGGTAAAAGAAGTGGCCTATGGGTGGGGGCTACTATTCACTATACATATAGGAGTCTCCACTTATCCACAGGGGATACTTTCCAAGACCTCCCTGTGGATGCCTGAAACCATGGATAGATAGTATTGAATCCTATACAGTATTTGCTGTGTTTTTTTTTTCCTACACATACACACCTTTTACTGAAAGGAAGCAGTTTATGGCTTCTCTTTCTTATACACACATTGCCAGCATTACTACTCTTGCACTTTGGGGCCATTACTAAACAAAGTAGGAGTTACTTGAACACGAGCACAGCAATACCTTCAAAATCTGTCTGGTAACTAAGGTGCCTACTAAGTGACTGTCAGGCAGTCTATACAGTGAATATGCTGGACAAAGGGGTGATTCACGGAGTGGATGGAGTGGGATGTTGCAAGATTTCATCACGCTGCTTAGAATGGTGTGCGATTTAAAACTTATGAATTGTTTATTTCTGGAATTTTCCATATAATTTCAGACCATGGTTGATTGCAGGTAACTGAAACTGTGGAAGATGGCTAAGGAAGGACTACTGTAATTCTGCTTAATTCCTTGGCTCTCAGCCTTGAGCATCACTTTAGTCTTCTCTCCTTGAGTTTGGAGTCTCTGTGTTTCCAGAAATTACTGTATGAGAGGATGTGAATAATAGAGAGGGGAATCTGGAGGGTCTGTGTACAGACTTTATACAAACTTTAAACCACTGTCCTGCTCTTCAGCCCCATACCTCTCCCCCACTGACTGTGTACCTAGAGACTTCCAGGTGCTGAACTTTACTGGAATTCTGTTAGCGAGGCAAATTGTTTATTGACCATGTTTCCTTCTGCAGACCTACAGGTTTAACTTCCTCTGCTCTACTTAATTATGTAGTCCTCCATCTCTTTTCCTGTTTCATGGATGCCATACTTCCCTTACCTGCTTGAGAAAGTATAGACTGTATAGAGTCTAAACAGTCGTTCTGAACTTTGGCTGCCCATTAGAATCTGATGGGGAGCATTAACACACACACACACTCATATGCATGCGCACACACATGCACACACACACGCTGCTCGACCAAATACATTAGAATCTCTGGGGATAGGACCCAGATAGCAATAATTTTTAAAAAATTAGGTGTAATTGCATACAGTAAAATACACGGATTTTAAGTGTATAGTGTGATGATAAAAAGCATTGTAAAAAGTCTAGAAAATTCTTTTATATTCTTTTCTTCTGTGTTTCCCACTCCCTGACCAGATTTCTAATTTCTCCTGCCATAGATTAACATGCATATTTTTATTATTTTTTAAAATTTATTTTTATTTTTTTCTCATTAAACTTTGTTTTAATGGGTCTCAAAATTCTGTGACAGATTTTTGGTCAAGTTGTTTCCATTAAAAAGTACTGCTTTAAAAAACTGCCACACACACACACACACACACACACACCCCCAAATGGCCCACAAAACATTCTCTTTTCCTTTTGAAGCTTTTACGATGCATTGCAATCATTAACCAGTCCTTTACTATTAAACTTAAATGGCTAATTGAGACAAACAGTTCTGAGACTGTTCTTCCACCACTGATTAAAGACTGGGGTGGCAGGTGTTGAGGATAGTATTCACTTAGCCTTCTGAGCTTTCTGGGCAGACTTGGTGACTTTGCCAGCTCCATTTGCCATCTTGTCCACTGCTTTGATGACACCAACAGCAACTGTCTGTCTCATGTCAGCAACAGCAGAGCAGCCCAGAGGAGGATAGTTGGAGAAGCTCTCAACCCTCATGGGCTTGCCAGGAGCCATATCAGTGATGGCAGCATCACCAGATTTCAAAAACTTTGGACCATCTTCCAGCATTTTTCCCAGAACAACGATCAATCTCTTTTAGCTCAGTGCATATGCAAGCAATACGAGCTGTGTGACAATCCAGAACAGGTGCATATCCAGCACTGATTTGGCCTGGATGGTTGAGGATAATCACCTGAGCTGTGAAGCTGGTTGCTTCCATTGGTGGGTCATTTTTGCTGTCACCAGCCACATTGCCATGATGAACATCTTTGACAGACATGTTCTTGACCTTGAAGCCCACGTTGTCCCCAGGAAGAGCTGCACTCAAAGCTTCATGATGCATTTCAACAGATTTTACTTCATTTGTAATATTGACTGGAGCAAAGGTGACCACCATGCCAAGTTTGAGAACACAGTCTCCACTCAGCCCACAGAGACAGTACAAATATCACCAATTTTGTAGACACCCTGGAGGGGCAGATTCAGGGGCCTATCAATTGGATGAATCAGTGGCAGGATGCAATCCAGAGCTTCGAGCAGTGTGGTTCCACTGGCACTGCCATCTTTCCGGGTGACTTTCCATCCCTTGAACTACAACATGTTAGCACTTGGCTCTAGTATGTTGTAGCCATTCCAGCCAGAAGTATGCTACTGTATCAGGGTTGTAGCCTGTTTTCTTAATGTAGGTGTTGACTTCTTTAATAATTTCCTCGTATCTCTTCTGGCTGTAGGGTGGCTCAGTGGGATCCATTTTGTTAACACCAATAATCAGCTGTTTTACACCCAGTGTGTAAACCAGAAGGGCATGCTCACTGGTCTGCCCATTCTTGGGGACACCTTCTTCAAACTCACTAGCACCAGCAGCAACAACTAGGACAGCACAGTCAGCCTGAGATGTGCTTGCCATCATGTTTTTGATAAAGTCTGTGTGTCCTGGGGTATCAATGATGGTCACATAATACTTGCTGGCTTTGAATTTCCACAGGGTTATATTGATGATGATACCACGCCTGTGTTCAGCTTTCAGTTTATCCAAGACCCAGACATACTTGAAGGAGCCCTTCCCCATCTTAGCAGCCTCCTTCTCAAATTATTCAGTGGTTCTTTTGTCGATCCCACCACATTTGTAGATCAGATGGCCAGTAGTGGTAGACTTGCCAGAATCTACGTGTCCAATGACCACATTGTTGATGTGAGTCTTTCCCTCTTCCATTTGGCTTTGATTTAATGGTGGTTTTTGCAACAACTGTGTTTTGGTGGCAAAGAAAAAGCATCCGTATTTTTTCAAGCTGCCTGGGTGATTCCAGTGTGGCCCGGATGAAACCATTGGTTGGGTGGACTATATGGTTGAGGTTATCTCCAGTGTCTCTGTCTTTCCTTTTGTCTTGGTCTGATTTCCCAGAGCATTTCTTCTAATTTTGTGCTTGAAGGGCAGAGTTCTGGTTGCCATCGATTTGGGAAGTCAGGAAAAGAGGGCTGGGTGATGAGTTGTGGAGTGTTTAGTATGTAGGATCACATGACTTTTGCTTCTCTTGGTTAGGAAAACTATGTGTGTTCCACCATGTGTGGTTCACCCTCTTGAGAGAATAAATCTCCAATCAGCTGACACATAGATGGTGGGCCAAACAGGAACTTGGAGGAAGAATGGGGTGTAGGTTTTTTAAATGTTTAAAAAACTTTCACTTGGTCCTTTCTTACTTTAGCCTTACCTCCCTGTCTTTGTTCTGGTAGTTCCTGAACCTTTTGAGGATTTTGTAGTATAAACTGGGTTTGTTCTTAGTTGTCAGTACTGCTGACTTATTTGACTGTCTTTCACTAGTCAGTTACCAATCATCCATCTTCCATCCAGCTTCCAAAATTGCGTTGCTGTTGTCTCTATTTCCATTCTCTCCAGACTTATGGTTTGTGTTCTAAAAACAGAACAAAAGAACAACAAAATTTTTTCTTTATCCTTGTTTTAGTAGAGTTTTGGGCGGGGGCAAAATTAGATGTGTATGTCCATCTGCTGTCTTAACCTGGAAGTCCATCATCTGCTTTCCATTATTCAAAAATGTATTGCCATCTGTCCTCTGCCGTTGTCTCCTCGTTGTGGGGTTATAGCTTTTACATTTGTTTACTGTTATCTAAGTAGAGTGTTGGGAGGGAGAGCACCTAAATATTAGATCAAATTGTCATTTCTCTAGATGTCCCCAAATTCTTTTGAGAAGTACTCATTGTCCCAGAATCTTAAAATCTCAGAATTAGAACTGATTTTAAAGATAAGCCAGCTTATTGTGCTGTCGGATGCTTTCTGTAGTGGGACACTCATAGTGAAGAGATGAGTGACTAGAGAAGCTGATAGGGCTGTGGATCTCTGAAAATCCATATATGCATTAACCATTTAATATTGAGTGAATAAGTAATAAATCTCACATATTTGTAACAAAGTTATTTTAAAAATCATGTGGTTTTGTCAATAAATAATCTTAAATCCAACTATGGTCATGGGAGAAGATAATACTACTCTGAATTTTTTTTTTAAAGGATTCTTTGCCAGCAAAAATTGAAAACTGTTGCTAAAGATAAAGTTGTAGAGATCTAAGTTTATAGTTAACATAATTGATAAATTAATTAGAATGAACCATTAAAGCTTCTATGTTAAGCTCCTCTAATAGCTTTGTTTTTCTTTTCACACTTTTTCTTTAAAATACTTACTAAGGCTTTAGGTTTCCAAATGTGCTTTGAAAGAGTTTTTAACCATAAAGTTCATGATGAAATGAAAATATTCTCAATATGATTTGCTTTCTTTTAGGCTAACTTTATAAAATGTAATGTATTTACCTTTAAATTAGGTCCTCCTTTTCTGTGTTAAAATCCTTCTTTATATGAAGTCTGTGATGCTAGGTATTGGATAGGCTTTTCTTTCTGTTTTCTGTAATGTCTTTATTTGATAAAATAGAAAGCTGTCAGCACTATGTTGCTCTTCAAATTAATTTTTGACAGGGTTTATAAAATACAAATTTATCACTGCATGCTATTCCCACTAGCCTTTTTTGCTCCTCCACAAATTATTTTATTTTTATGTTTGCATATAAAATTCAAGATATCAGTCAAAGATAATATTGGCAGTGATTACTATATGTGTTGATGGTATGATAGTCCTTCCTCATTAGAAACATGTGGGTTAATTAATTTGAATTTTGTGGATTGAATCTGTTGACTGTGGCCCCATGTATTTGTTCAGAAAGGGTCATCCCATTTCTCATTATTACAAGTTGCCTGGTGTGTTTATTTGTTGCCATTTCCAGCTGTTTATTACTGTTTATTTACTTCAAAAGAGCTCTTACTACCAGTGCTGTCTGCATTTCATCCTTGAAGTGGCTAAAGACAATGAGGGTTTAGCACTTGTTAATTGTTCTTTGTACTGATCCAGCCCTCACAGTTGTACTCTGTGAAGGGTTTAGTAAAGCTGGTTAAACTGGCTATTATCTGAGTCTTCATTGTTGGTTTTGCTATTCAGTGTCTTTTGAGTTCATGATTTTGCTAACTCCTGTGTTCTAGGAAGGGACCTTGATGGGCAATAGAACAGAACTGGCTTTATTTTGGATCATTGCTCTGCTGTTTGTTTGTTTTTTTTCCTTTATGGGAAAGGGTAAACACTGATACAGAAGATGGGGATATGGTTCTACATTTGAGTTGGTGCTCAAATGATTAGGTGCTTTCTTCTTTGGCCTGGTACAGCTCTTTTGCTATGCCATAAATGAATTTGTTAGAGCAGTGTTAACAGATACTGGATGAAAGTGTAGCTTTAATGAACAATGTATAATATGATATAAACAATTGTATCATATTGTTTTGGCTAACAATTGTTGGCCAAAAGTGTGTTTTTTTCCCTATAATGGCTCTAGTAGTGCTTAGTTGTCTCTAATTTCATTTGAAACAACTTTATTAGATTGTATTGTGACAGCTGTCATATAAATGTGCATTTATAAAAATTAAAATTGGTGAATTTTTGTGGAGCCATTCTAATATTGAAGATAGAAGAACATTTTCAGCATGTTGTGCTTTATTATTTCAAGAAAGGTAAAAACACAACTGAAATGCAAAAAAATAAAAATTTGTGCAGTGTTTGGAGAAGGTACTGTGACTGATAGAATGTTTCAAAAGTGGTTTGCAAAGTTTGTGCTGGAGGGTTCTTGCTGGACTATGTTCCATGGTTGGGTAGAGCAGTTGATGTTGATAGTGATCAAATTAAGGCATTGATTGAGAACACTCAACCTTATACCACATGGGAGATAATCGACATAATTGAAATATCCAAGTCAACATAGTTATTGGTGAAAATGAAAAATGTGTCTTATTTTACAGAAAAAAAAATGAAACAGACTTTTTGGCCAACCTAGTATAATATATTTTAATGAGTGATGTGAGGGAAAGATGGAAGAAAAATTTAGTGTCTTCAGACATACCAGAAACCAGGAGAGTTTTGAAGACTGAGCTAGAATTTGATGGTGAGAAGATGGACTGCAAAGTAAACTGAGAATGAATTTTAGGGAATAAGCCCATGAATAATGTAATGCTTTTGAATATTTATTTGAAATACATGTAAGAAATGAGCATAAAGTTAAAAACTCAACTTGGTTGCTGTTTTGAAAATGTGGAGAGCCTTTTCTACTGCCAGATGAACAAGGTTAAAAGGTTGTCAAGCATGATGGCACATTTACATTTAACATACAAGGTTAGAAAAATGAGTCAATAAAATGATCTAGAAATTTAATGAAGCTATAAACATTCTCCATAAGGCATTAGGAACCACCAAAAACATATTTAGCATCTTCTGTATGTCATGCATAAGGGCAAGTATTGGGAAGATAATGGTGATCTACATACACAAAATCCTTGCTCTCATAAAATTTACAAACAGGGGAAGACACAACTGATAAAGTCTTGTTTCTGAGCAAGATAATAATTTTGTAAGAAAGGGTTATTTAGTGATTCACTTTGTCTTAAAACTTGAGGCTCTTTTTAACTACTAAGGAAAAATGCTGAGTGTAGTAAGAGTTTTAAATCTTAAAACTTTTTGAGGTAAAATGTACATACAGAAAAATGCACAGAACTTAAATACACAGTTGATTGAGTTCTGATGTGTGTATCCGAGTCTCTCCCTCTTGTTTCCCTTAGTCAGTCCCTGTTGTCTTGATATCTTTTACCACAGATTAGTTTTTCTTGTTCTTGAACTTCATAAATAGGGTAATACAGTGTGTATTCTGTACTGTCTGGCTTCTTTTGTTCAAATTGTGTTTTTGAAATTCATTCATGTTGCTCATATCAGAAGTTCTTTTTAATGGGTGTGTAGTAGTACATTGTGTGACTAACACAATTTGTTTACACATTCTCCTATTTGGCTACTATGGGTAAAGCTGTTGTGAACACTTGGCTACTAGTCTTTTTATGGACATGCGTTTTTGTTTCTCTTAAACAATGAGGGCAGAATTATTGGGTCATAGGGCAGATGTATGTTTAACTTCAGAGAACATTGCAAAACAGTTTTCCCAAGTGGTTATATCATTTTACATTCCAACTAGCAATCTATGATAGGTCTACCTGAATGGCAAATCAGAACTGAATTTCAGAAAGATTATTCTGGTACAGTTGGATACAAGACTTGAAATGGGGAAAATATAATGAAGTAATATAATTGAAAATTAATGTATTCATTTTCTAAGGAATTGATAGGGAGGGAGAGAATCTTACAGATTTTAACCTATGATGTGTGGGGTGAGTGTAAGGGAAGGGTCAGCTGACCCCCAGGTATCTGCCATGGGCTGCTGGATATTGGTGTGTCAATCATTGATGGAGGGAACACAGTGGAGGAGTAGATTTTAGAGGGGAAATGGGTAATAACTGTTTTCTTTGTAAATAGTAATAGGGGCAGAAGGAAGTAGATAACTCTGAAAGTGTGGGTAGTGAGGAGCAGCCCGGGATGGAATGGGAACTTTGGGGGCCATTGACATTTAAGAAATGAGCTGATGAAGAATAGTCTGCAAAGGAACAGAACGAGTAGTAGCTTCTACAGAAGGAAAACCAGGGAAGTGATTTGACAGAAGCTGAAAGGATAGAGCTTTGAAGAAGGAGGGAGGGGCTTGAATGTTGTTAACATGACTAAAAAATATGTACAGCCTTTTTTTAGCTTAATTAATTGATTTTTATTGTTGTTCAAGTACAGTTGTCTCCATTTCCACCCTGCCATGCCCCCCACCACACCCATCCCCACCTACCACCCTCAAACCTACTTGAGCTTAATTTTTTTAAGTATCTGTTAAAATTTATAATATATTATTTAACTCAATAGTTGCACTTGGTGGAAAAACTTATAGAAAAGCACATAAATGTGGAAATATGTGTTTAGAGGTGTTATGGCACCTAGTATACAATAGTAAAAACTTGGAAACAACCCAAGTATCCATCAGTAAAGGATTGTCTAAATAAAATATGGTGCATTCATATGATAGAATGCTATGCAGTTAATGGGATATGGTACATACATTCACAGTATTAGTTTCCTATTGCTGCTGTAATAAATTAGCATAAACTTAGTGGCTTAAAACAAATATTTTCACTGGGCTAAAGTCAAGGTATTGGCAGGGATGGTTCCTAGGAAAGAATCTGTTTCCTTGCCTTTTCAAGCTGTTAGAGTTGCATCCCTCCTGTGTCTTGTGTTGTATTCTTAGTCCCTTCCTTCATCTTTAAGGGCAACTGCATAGCATCTTCAGAAGGACCCAACCCAGATAATTCAATTCAGTATAACCTCCTCATCATAGGATCCTTAACTTAATCGCACCTGCCAAATTCCTTAACAGATATTTCCTCCCTTATAATTTCATCATTCTTCCTTTACCGGAGTCAGTGCACTTAAAGTAATTAAAATGACTAGCATTAAAATTACATTTTTAGGCCTTTGTTGTGATTTGGACACTGTGTACCCTTTTGGAAATTATGTTGAAGATTCTTATTGTCATTGTAGGGCTTTACGAAACAGTGGTAATTCATTTTTATTTCATATTGTGTATAGAGTGAAAGTCCTTAACACTTCTTCACACAGTGCTTGATATATTGTGTATACTAAATAAAAAATTCATGTAATATGTGATGTATTTTCAGAGCTACTTATTTTGATTTGTGCTTTTTTAGGACTAGATTGAAACATAAGGAAACAGGTATTTTAGTACTCTTGTTGCTGCCAGGAAAAAATTATGTATATGGAAATGCCTTTTAAAAAAAACACTTAGGTTTTCGTAACAATGGAACATTGAGGTCAGGGAACAGGCTTATTGGATCCTTACCAATTAACTTTGCTTAGCTATAGCAATTTTAGGTGAAGCTCAAATGATCAAATTGTAGTTATCTAATGCTCTTATTAGTGTATTTTAGATAGCATTCTCTCTCCCCTGTTTTAATACAAAAGTATTTGTGGGGAAATTTACATCTAATTTGGTAATACAATACAGTATTGCACATAATAATAATTATCTCTTCTGTGAAGGAAAACAACCTTAGTTTTTGTTAAGAATCTATTACAAATCTGTTTTGCAAATAATTTAATTATAATAATAACTAGTGGCAGAAAAAAAATAGCCTGGTGTAGTAGAAAGAGGCAGCACTTTACTTTGTCATTTAACCTCTGAGTTTGGTCTTTTCCTTCATTATTAAAATGTATATTTTCATATTTATTGTGAAAAGTTGGTCATGAGGAATGGAAAAAGTGTAAAGTACCTAGAACAGTGCCTGGCATATGTTTTGATGCCCAATATAAATAGCAGCAATTAGAGGACTTCTGGCCAAGATGGAGGCGTAGGTAGACACACTGTGCCTCCTCACACAACCAAAAGAAGGACAACAACAATTTAGAAACAAAAAACAACCTGTACTGACAGAAAATTGAACTGTATGGAAGTCCGGCAACTAAGGAGTTAAAGTAGACACATTCATCCAGGCTGGTAGGAGGGGTGGAGTCAGCAGCCGGGCAGGGAGGGTTCATGGCAAAGCAGTGGCTGGTGGACCCAGGCGCACAAGGCAGCAGTGGGTGCACCCACCGAGGTGGTGGCTTGTGGAGTGGGATGCGGTGCACAAGGTGCACAAATGTGGGCGTTCCCACATTTAAGTGCAGATAAACCAGGTGAAACTGGGGAACGAGACAGACCAGGCAACCAAGGGCTCCAGCCTGGGGAAATAAAGCCTCAAAACACTGATTGAAAACACCTGTGGGGATTGAGGTGCCAGGAGAAACTCCCAGCCTCACAGGAGGGTTCACTGAAGACACTCACAGGGTCCTAGAAAGCACACAAACCCACCTACCAGGA